>PVKB01007582.1:0-32074 GCA_004027205.1 Ctenodactylus gundi | reverse complement strand
CATCAAAGTCGGCCTAGCTATAGCCGGAGCCCTAAGCCTAACCCTAGGCCCGATTCCTTTTCTAACCCTAACCCTAGCCCCCCAGCTGGCCCCGAAAAGAAAACTTGGGAGAAGCACATGCCTAGCCCCGATTTCAGCCTCGCCTGCCCTGCCCAGGTCTTTTTCTACTCTTAGGACGACCAAAACACAAGCCCAACAACTGACCACGACCTCCAGCCTCACATGCCCTGACACCCCAGGCCTAGGCACATCACGGTCCCTAGGCCTCACTCTAATACCGAGGGGAGCCCCCAGACGTAGTCTGAAACTTAGTTCTAAGCCTCTCCTTCACGTTCACACTAGCCAGCAGCAAATCCACAGCCCTGAAGCCGAGCCACGCCCTTCAAAGAGCCCGACGTGCCAGTCCTAGGGCTGCGGCTCAAACTGCCAGTTGCCCCAAGCCTTCCAATAAACCTGACCCGAAGGCCAACCGCCGCCCTAACATTCAACATGGAAGTGCTTCGCAACCTGGGCATCAAAGTCATCCTAGCTAGAGCTGGAGCCCTAAGCCTAACCCTAGGCCCGATTCCATTTCTAACCCTAACCCTAGCCCCCCAGCTGGCCCCGAAAAGACAAGTTGGAAGAAGCCCATGCCTAGCCCCGATTTCAGCCTCGCCTGCCCTGCCTGGTTCTTTTTCTACCCTTAGGACGGCCAAAACACAGGCCCAAGAGCTGACCACGACCTCCGGCCTCACACGCCCCGGCACCCCTGGCCTAGGCACATCACGGGCCCTCAGCCTCACTCTAATTCCGAGTAGAGCCCCCGGACTTTGTCTGAAACTTAATTCTAAGCCTCTCCTTCACGTTCCCGCTAGCCAGCGGCACATCCACAGCTCTGAAGCTGAGCCATGCCCTCCAAAGTGCCCGACGTGACAGTCGTAGGGCTGCGGCTCAACCGGCCCCTTGGCCCAAGCCTTCCAATAAACCTGACCAGAACAACAACCGCCGCCCTAACATTCAGCATGGACCTGCGTCACAAGCTGGGCATCAAAGTCCGCCTAGCTAGAGCCGGAGCCCTAAGCCTAACCCTAGGCCCGATTCCATTCCTAACCCTAAACCTAGCCCCCAAGCTGGCCGCGAAATGAAAACTAGGGAGAAGCCCATGCCTAGCCCCGATTTCAGCCTCGCCTGCCCTGCCTGGTTCTTTTTCAACCCTTAGGACGGCCGAATAAGAAGCCCAAGAGCTGACCACGACCTCCAGCCTCACACGCCCAGGCACCCCAGGCCTAGGAACATCCCTGGCCCTCAGCCTCACTCTACTACACAGGGCAGCACCCGGACTTAGTCTGAAGCTTAGTTCTAAGCCTCTCCTTAACGTTCCCACTAGCCATTGGCACGTCCACAGCTCTGAAGCTGAGCCAATCCCTCCAAAGAGCCCGATATGCCAGTCCTAGGGCTGCGGCTCCACCTGCGATTGGCCCAAGCCTTGCAATAAACCTGACCCGAAGGCGAACCACCGCCCTAACATTCAGCATGGACCTGCGTCGCACCCAGGCCATCAACATTGGCCTAGATATAGCCGGAGCTCTAACTCTAACCCTAAGCCCGATTCCATTTCTAACCCTAACCCTAACCCTAGCCCCCCAGCTGGCCCCGAAAAGAAAACTAGGGAGAAGCCCACGCCTAGCCCCGATTTCAGCCTCGCCTGCCCTGCCCGGTTCTTTTTCTACCCTTAGGACGGCCGAAACACCAGCCCAAGAGCTGACCACGACCTCCAGCCTCACACGCCGGTGCACCCCTGGCCTAGGCAAATCTCTGGCCCTCAGCCTCACTCTAATACCCAGGCGAGTCCCTGCTCCTAGTCTGAAGCTTAGTTCTAAGCCTCTCCTTCTCGTTCCCGCTAGCCAGGGACACATCCACAGCCCTGAAGCCGAACCACGCCCTCCAAAGTGCCCGACGTGCCAGTCCTAGGGCTGAGGCTCAACCTGCCCCTGGCCCCAAGCCTTCCAATAAACCTGACCCGAAAGCCAACCGCCACCATAACATTCAGCATGTACCTGCTTCAGAACCTGGGCATCAAAGTCGGCCTAGCTATACCCGGAGCCCTAAGCCTAACCCTAGGCCCGATTCCTTTTCTAACCCTAACCCTAGCCCCCCAGCTGGCCCCGAAAAGAAAACTTGGGAGAAGCACATGCCTAGCCCCGATTTCAGCCTCGCCTGCCCTGCCTGGTTCTTTTTCTACCCTTAGGACGGCCAAAACACAGGCCCAAGAGCTGACCACGACCTCCGGCCTCACATGCCCCGGCACCTCAGGCCTAGGCACATCACGGGCCCTCAGCCTCACTCTAATTCCGAGGGGAGCCCCCGGACTTTGTCTGAAGGTTAATTCTAAGCCTCTCCTTCACGTTCCCGCTAGCCAGCGGCACATCCACAGTTCTGAAGCTGAGCCATGCCCTCCAAAGTGCCCGACGTGACAGTCGTAGGGCTACGGCTCAACCGGCCCCTTGGCCCAAGCCTTCCAATAAACCTGACCAGAACAACAACCGCCGCCCAAACATTCAGCATGGACCTGCGTCGCAAGCTGGGCATCAAAGTCCGCCTAGCTAGAGCCGGAGCCCTAAGCCTAACCCTAGGCCCGATTCCATTCCTAACCCTAAACCTAGACCCCAGCTGGCCCCGAAATGAAAACTGGGGAGAAGCCCATGCCTAGCCCCGATTTCAGCCTCGCCTGCCCTGCCTGGTTCTTTTTGTACCCTTAGGACAGCCGAATAACAAGCCCAAGAGCTGACCACGACCTACATCCTCACACGCCCAGGCACCCCAGGCCTAGGAACATCCCTGGCCCTCAGCCTCACTCTACTACACAGGGGAGCACCCGGACTTAGTCTGAAGCTAAGCTCTAAGCCTCTCCTTCACGTTCCCACTAGCCATTGGCACGTCCACAGCTCTGAAGCTGAGCCAAGCCCTCCAAAGTGCCCGATATGCCAGTCCTAGGTCTACGGCTCCACCTGCCCCTTGGCCCAAGCCTTGCAATAAACCTGACCCGAAGGCGAACCACCGCCCTCACATTCAGCATGGACGTGCGTCGCACCCAGGCCATCAACATTGGCCTAGATATACCCGGAGCTCTAACTCTAACCCTAAGCCCGATTCCGTTTCTAAACCTAACCCTAGCCCCCAAGCAGTCCCCGAAAAGAAAACTAGGGAGAAGCCCATGCCCAGCCCCAATTTCAGCCTCGCCTGCCCTACCCCGTTCTTTTTCTACCCTTAGGACGGCCAAAACACAAGCCCAAGAGCTGACCACGACCTCCAGCCTCACACGCCGGCGCACCCCAGGCCTAGGCAAATCCCTGGCCCTCAGCCTCACTCTAATAACCAGGCGAGCCGCTGCTCCTAGTCTGAAGCTTAGTTCTAAGCCTCTCCTTCTCGTTCCCGCTAGCCAGGGGCACATCAACAGCCCTGAAGCCGAACCACGCTCTCCAAAGAGCCCGACGTGCCAGTCCTAGGGCTGCGGCTCAACCTGCCCCTGGCCCCATGCCTTCCAATAAACCTGACCCGAAAGCCAACCGCCACCGTAACATTCAGAATGGACCTGCTTCAGAACCTGGGCATCAAAGTAGGCCTAGCTATACCCAGAGCCCTAAGCCTAACCCTAGGCCCGATTCCTTTTCTAACCCTAACCCTAGCCCCCCAGCTGGCCCCGAAAAGAAAACTTGGGAGAAGCACATGCCTAGCCCCGATTTCAGCCTCGCCTGCCCTGGCCAGTTCTTTTTCTACTCTTAGGACGGCCAAAACACAGGCCCAAGAGCTGACCACGACCTCCGACCTCACATGGCCTGACACCCCAGGCCTAGGCACATCACGGTCCCTAGGCCTCACTCTAATACCCAGGGGAGCCCCCAGACTTAGTCTGAAACTTAATACTAAGCCTCTCCTTCACGTTCACACTAGCCAGCAGCAAATCCACAGCCCTGAAGCCGAGCCACGCCCTTCAAAGAGCCCGACGTGCCAGTCCTAGGGCTGCGGCTCAACCTGCCCCTGGCCCCAAGCCTTCCAATAAACCTGACCCGAAGGCCAACCGCCGCCCTAACATTCAACATGGACCTGCTTCGCAACCTGGGCATCAAAGTTAGCCTAGCTAGAGCCGGAGCCCTAAGCCTAACCCTAGGCCCAATTCCATTTCTAACCCTAACCCCAGCCCCCCAGCTGCCCCCGAAAAGAAAACTTGGGAGAAGCCCATGCAGAGCCCCGATTTCAGCCTCACCTGCCCTGCTCGGTTCTTTTTCTACCCTTAGGACGGCCAAAACACAAGACCAAGACCTGACCGTAACCTCCAGCCTCACAAGCCCAGACACCCTAGGCCTAGGCACATGCCTGGCCCTCAGCCCCACTCTAATACACAGGGGAACCCCCGAATTTAGTCTGAAGCTTAATTCTAAGCCTCTCCTTCACATTCCCGCTAGCCAGCGGCACATCCACAGCCCTGAAGCATAGACACGCCCTCCAAAGTGCCCGACGTGGCAGTCCCAGGGCTGCGGCTCCACCTGCCCCTTGCCCCAAGCCTTCCAATAAACCTGACCAGAACGCCAACCGCCGCCCTAACATTCAGCACGGACCTTTTCGCAACCTGGGCATCATAGTCAGCCTATCTAGAGCGGGAGCCCTAAGCCTAACCCTAGGCCCGATTCCATTTTTAACCCTAACCCTAGCCCCCCAGCTGGCCCCGAAGGGAAAACTACAAAGAACACCATTCCTAGCCCGGATTTCAGCCTCGCATGCCCTCCTCGGCTCTTTTTCTACCCTTAGGACAGACAAAAAACCAGCCCAAGTGCTGACCACTGCCTCCAGCCTCACATGCGTGGGCACCCCAGGCCTAGGCATATCCCAGGCCCTCATCCTCACTCTGATACACAGCGCAGGCCCCGGACTCACTCTAAAGCTTAGCTCTAAGACTCTATTTCACGTTCCCGCTAGCCAGCGGCACATCCCCAGCCTTGAAGCCGAGACACACACTCCAATGTGCCCGCCATACCAGTCCTACGACTGCAGCTACACCTGCCCATTGCCCCAACCCTTGCCATAAATCTCACCCGAACGCCCATCGCGACCTAACATTCACCATGGAACTGCTTCATAACCTGGGCATCAATATCGGCATAGATATGGACGGGACCCTAATTCGAACCCTAGGCCCGATTCCATTTTTAACCCTAAACTTAGCCCCCCAGCTGGCCCCGAAAAGAAAGCTAGGAGGAAACCCATCCCTAGCCCTGATTTCAGCCTCGCCTGCCCTCCTCGGATCTTTTTCTACCCTTACGATGGACGAAAAACCAGCCCAAGAGCTGACCACTACCTCCAGCCTCACACGCCGGGCACCCCGGGCCTAGGCACATCTCAGGCCCTCAGCCTCACTCTAATACACAGGGGAACCCCCGGACTCACTCTAAAGCTTAGTACTAAGCCTCTCCTTCATGTTCCCGCCAGCCAGCGGCACATCCACAGCCCTGAAGCCGAGCACGCCCTACAAAGTGCCCGCCCTGGCAGTCCTGGGGCTGCGGCTACACCTGCCCCTGGGCCCAAAGGTTGCCATTAACCTGACTCGAAGGCCAGTGCCAACCTAACATTCACCATGGACCTTCTTCGCAACCTGGGCATCAAATTCAGCCTAGCTACAGCCCGAGTCCTACCCATACCCTAGGCCCGATTACATTTCTAACCCTAACACTTGCCCCCCAGCTCACACCGAAGGGAAAACTAGGGGGAAACCCATCCCTAGCCCACATTTCAGCCTCACCTGCCCTCCTCGGCTCCTTTTCTACCCTGAGGACTGACGAAAAAACAGCCCAAGAGCTTACCACTACCTCCAGCCTCACACGCCCAGGCACCTCAGCCATAGGCACATCTTGGGCCCTCATCCTCACTCTAATACACAGGGGAGCCACCGAACTCACTCTACAACTTAGCTCTAAGCCTTTCCTTCACGTTCCCGCTAGCCAGCGGCACATCCACAGAACTGAAGCCAAGCCTCGCCCTCCATATGGCCCACCGAGCCAGTAATAGGGCTGTGGCTACACCTGCCCCTTGCCCCAAAGGTTTCCATAAACCTGACCCAAACGCCAAGCACCACCCTAATATTCACCATGGACCTGCTTCGCAACCTGGGCATGAAAGTCGGCCTAGCTATAGCTGGAACCCTAACACAAACCCTAGGACCGATTCCATTTCTAAACCTAACCCTAGCCCCCCAGCTGGCCCCAAAAAGAAAGCTAGGAGGAAACCCATCCCTAGCCCTGATTTCAGCTTCGCCTGCCCTTCTCGGCTCTTTTTCTACCCTTAGGATGGACGAAAAAGCAGCCCAAGAGCTGACCACTACCTCCAGCCTCACACGCCCGGCACCCCAGGTCTAGGTACATCTCGGTCCCTCAGCCTCACTCCAATACACAGGGGGAGCCCCCGGACTCACTCTAAACCTTAGTTCTAAGCCTCTCCTTCACGTTCCCGCCAGCCAGCAGCATATCCACAGCCCTGAAGCGGAGCCACGCCCTCCAACGTGCCCGCCGTGCCAGTCCTAGTGCTGCGGCTAGACCTGCCCCTTGCCCCAAAGGTTGCCATACACCTGACCGGAACACCAAGCACCGCCCTAACATTCACCATGAACCTGCTTCGCAACCTGGGCATCAATGCCAGCCTAGCTACAGCCGGAGCCCTAACACTACCCTAGGGCAGATTCAATTTCTAATCCTATCGCAAGCCCCACAGCTGCCTCCAAAGGGAAAACTACTGAGAATCCCACCCCTAGGACCGATTTCAGCCCCGCATGCCCTCTTCGGCTCTTTTTCTACCCTTAGGATGGACAAAAAAGCAGCCCAAGCACTAACCACTACCTCCAGCCTCACACGTCCGGGCAACCCTGGCCTAGACACCTCCTGGGCCGTCAGCCTCCCTCTAATACACAGGTAGGCCCCTGGACTCACTCTAAAGCTTAGCTCTAAGACTCCTCGTAACGTTCCCGCTAGCCAGCAGCACATCCAAAGCCCTGAAGCTGACCACGAACTCCTAAGGGCCTGCCGTGCCCGTCCTCGGACTGCGGCTACACCTGCCTCTTGCCCCAAGCCTGGCCATAAACCTGACCCGAACGCAAACCGCCATCCTAACATTCACTATTGACCTGCTTTGCAACCAGGGCATCAAAGTTGGCCTAGCTATAGCCGGAACCCTAACACAAACCCTTGGCCCGAGTCCATTCCTAACCCTAACCCTAGACCCCCAGCTGGCCCCGAAGGGAAAACTACAAAGAACACCATTCCTTGCCCGGATTTCAGCCTCGCATGCCCTCCTCGGCTCTTTTTCTACCCTTAGGACAGACAAAAAACCAGCCCAAGAGCTGACCACTGCCTCCAGCCTCACACGCGTGGGCACCCCAGGCCTAGGCATATCCCAGGCCCTCATCCTCACTCTGATACACAGCGCAGGCCCCACACTCACTCTAAAGCTTAGCTCTAAGCCTCTATTTCACGTTCCCGCTAGCCAGCAGCACATCCAAAGCCCTGAAGCTGACCACGCCCTCCTAAGGGCCTGCCGTGCCCGTCCTCGGACTGCGGCTACAACTGCCCCTTGCCCCAAGCCTGGCCATAAACCTGACCCGAACGCAAACCGCCGTCCTAACATTCACTATTGACCTGCTTCGCAACCAGGGCATCAAAGTCGGCCTAGCTATATAGCCGGAGCCCTAACACAAACCCGTGGCCCGATTCCATTCCTAACCCTAACCCTAGACCCCCAGCTGGCCCCGAAAAAAAAACTCGGGAAAAACCCATCCCAAGCCCCCATTTCAGCCTCGCCTGCCCTCATCTGCTCTTTTTCTACCCTTAAGGCGGACGAAATGCCAGCCCAAGAGCTGACCACGACCTCCATCCTCACACGTCCGGGCAACCCTGGCCTAGGCACATCCCGGGCCCTCAACCTCACTCTAATACACAGGGGAGCCCCTGGACTCACTCTAAAGCCTAGCTCTGAGCCCCTCCTTCACATTATCAATAGCCAGCGGCACATCCACAGCCCTGAAGCCGAACTACGCCCTCCACAGGGCCCGGCGTGCCAGTCCTAGGGCTGCGGCTATACCTGCCCCTTGCCCCAAACCTTCCCATAAACCTGACCCAAACGGCAAATGCCGCCCTAACATTCACCATGGAACTGCTTTGCAACCTGGGCATCAAAGACGGCCTAGCTATAGCCGCAGCCCTAACCCAAACCCTAAGCCCGATTTCATTTCTCACCGTAAACCTAGCCCCCCAGCTGGCTCCGAAGGAAAAACTATGGAGAAACCCATCCCTAGCCCTAATTTCAGCCTCGCCAGCCCTCCTCGGCTCTTTAGCAACCCTTAGGACGGACGAAAAACGAGCCCATGAGCTGACCACTACCTCCAGCCTCACACGCCCGGGCAACCCAGGCCTAGACACATCCTGGGCCCTCAGCCTCACTCTAATACACAGGGAGCACCCGGACTCACTCTAAAGCTTAGTTCTAAGCCTCCCCTTAACGTTCCCGCTAGGCAGCGGCACATCCATAGCCCTGAAGCCGAGGCACGCCCTCCAAAGTGCCCGATGTGCCTCGTGTCTCTCTCTACTGTCCACAGAGCTCCCATCTCTTCCACTACTGTCCTGTTCCTTCTCTGCCCTTTACCCAAAAGTTGCTCCTACTAACCTCCTGACCATTTTTGCTCTTCTGTCTTGTCCTTCGATGTCCTTACTGCTCTCCTACTGTACTGCTGCTTCTCTCCCCTGCCCTCGGGGGTCCCAACTGCTCCCCTATTATCCCGTAGCTTCTCTGCTCTGTCAGCGATGGTGCCACTGCACCCTACTGTCCCCTAGCTTCTCCACCCTGTCCCCGGGGGTCCCTAGTGCTCTCCTACTGAGTGCTCTTCTGCCCTGTCCCCACAGTTACCCATTGCATCTATACCGGCTCTTTGCTCCTCTGCCCTATCCCAGGGGGTCCCTACTGCTTCCCTGCTGTATCATCCTCTGCCATGTCCCTGGAGGTCCCTACTGCCCCCTAGTGTCCTGTTGCTTTTCTGCCCTGCCCCCGGATGTCCCTACTGGTCCATAATGTGTGGTTTGTTCTCTGTACTCTCCGAGGTGGTCCCTAATGCTTTCCTGCTGTCCGAATTTTCCTCTGCCCTGTCCCCAGGGGTCCATCCTTCCCTGCTACTGTCCCGTTGCTACTATGCTCTGTACCCAGAGGTGCGAACTTCTCCACTATTGTCCTGTTGATTATTTCCCCTGTCCCTGGAGGTGCCTATATAACGCCCATGGTCATGTTATTTCTCTGCCCTGTCCCCAGTGGTGCTGTTGCTTTTCTGGTCTGTCTCCTGAGGTCCCTAATGCTCTCTACTGTCACTTTGCTTCTCTGCACTTTCCGGAGTGGTCCCTAATGCTCTCCTACCATCTCGCTGCTCTCCTGTCCAGTTGCCAAGGGTCCCCACTGTCCCGTTGCTTCTCTGCCCTTTACCCAAAAGTTGCTCCTACTAACCTCCTGACCCTTTTTCTCTTCTGTCTTGTCCTTCGAGGTCCCTACTGCCCTCCTACTGTACTGCTGCTTCTCTGCCCTGCCCTCGGCGCTCCTAACTACTCACCTCCCATCCTGCTGTTCCACTACCCTGACTCCAGGGGTCCCTACCACCCTGTATTGTCCTGTTGCTTCTCTGCCTTGTCCTCAGAGGTCCCTTCTACTCTCCTCCTGATCCAAAACTTCTTTGCCCTCTTCCTGAAGCTTCCTACTGCTCCCCTACTGTCCCACTGCTTCAGTGCTCTCGCCCCAGACGGTCTTACTGCCACCCTAGTATCGTCTTGCTTCGCTTCCCTGTCCCTGGAGTTCCCTATTGCTCGTCTACTGTCCCACTCCTGCTCTGCCCGGTCACATAGTTCCCAAGTGCCCCTCGAAGGTCCTGTTTCTCTCTATTGTCCCCAGAGTTCCCCTCGGTTCCCCTACTGTCGTGTCGCTTCTCTGTCCTCTGCCCGGGGGTCACTTTTTATCCCCTACTCTTCCACTGCTCCTTGGCCCATTTTTCCAGAGGTCCCTACTGCTCGCTACGGCCTCCTTGCTTCTCTGCCATGTACCTGAAAGACCCTACTCCTCCCCTACTGACCCGTTGCTTCTCTATCCTGCACTCGGGGATCCCTACTGCTCTCCTACTCTCTCCTACATTCTCTGCCCTGTCCTCGTGGGTACCTACTGCACCCCTACTGTATATTTGCTTCTCTGCCTTGTCCCTGGAGGTCACCATTTCCTCATGTTGCTTTTATGCCCTGTCCCTGGAAGTCCCTACTACTCTCCTACTGATCCCTTGGTGCTCTGCCCTGTCCCCGGAAGTTCCTACTGCTCCATAATATCCTGTGGCTTTTCTGCCCTGTCCCCGGTGGTCCCAACTGCTCCCCTATTATCCCGCTGCGTCTCTGCTCTGTCGGCGGGGGTGCCACTGCACCTTACTGTCCCCTTGCTTCTCCACCCTGTCCCTGGGGGTCCGTAGTGCTCTTCTCCACCCTGTCCCTGGGGGTCCGTAGTGCTCTCCTACTGTCGCAGTGCTCTTCCGCCCTGTCCCCAGAGGTACCCACCGCAGCCATACCGGCCCTTTGCTCCTCTGCCCTATCCCAGGGGGTCACTACTGCTTCCCTGCTCTATCATCCTCTGCCCTGTCCCTGGAGGTCCCTAATGCCCCCTAGTGTCCTGCTGCTTTTCTGCCCTGCCCCCGGATGTCCCTACTGGTCCATAACGTGAGGTTTGTTCTCTGCACTCTCCAAGGTGGTCCCTAATGCTTCCGTGCTGTCCGAATTTTCCTCTGCCCTGTCCCCAGGGGTCCGTCCTGCCCTGCTACTGTCCCTTTGCTACTATGCTCTGTACCCAGAGGTGCTAACTTCTCCACTATTGTCCTGTTGATTCTCTCCACTGTCCCTGGAGGTGCCTATATAACCCCCATGGACATATTATTTCCCTGCCCTGTCCCCAGTGGTGCTGTTGCTTCTCTGGTCTGTCTCCTGAGGTCCCTAATGCTCGCTACTGTCATTTTCCTTCTGGGCACTTTCCGGAGTGGTCCCTAATGCTCTCATACCGTTTCGCTGCTCTCCTGCCCAGTTGCCAGGGATCCCCACTGTCCCGTTGCTTCTCTGCCCTTAACCCAAAAGTTGCTCCTACTAACCTCCTGACCCTTTTTGCTCTTCTGTCTTGTCCTTCGACGTCCCTACTGCCCTCCTACTGTACTGCTGCTTCTGTGCCATGCCCTCGGGGCTCCATACTACTCGCCTCCCATCCTGTTGTACCACTACCATGACTCCCGGGGTCCCTAGCACCCTATATTGTCCTGTTGCTTCTCTGCCTTGTCCTTAGAGGTCCCTTCTGCTCTCCGCCTGATCCAAAGCTTCTTTGCCCTGTTCCTCAAGCTTCCTACTGCTCCACTACTGTCCCATTGCTTCTGTGCTCTGTCCCCAGATGACCTTACAGCCCCCTAGTCTCGTCTTGCTTCGCTTCCCTGTCCCTGGATTTCCCTACTGCTCGCCTACTGTCCCACTCCTGCTCTGCCCATTCCCATAGTTCCCAAGTGCCCCACGAAGGTCGTACTGTTTCCCTCTATTGTCCCCAGAGTTCCCCTCTGTTTCCCTACTGTCGCGTCGCTTCTCTGTCCTCTGCCCGGGGGTCTCTTTTCCTCCCCTACTCTACCATTGCTCCTTGGCCCATTTTTCCAGAGGTCCCTACTGCTCCCTACTGCCTCCTTGCTTCTCTGCCATGTACCTGAAAGTCCCTACTCCTCCCGTACTGACCCGTTGCTTCTCTATCCTGCCCTCGGGGATCCCAACTGCTCTCCTACTCTCTCCTATCTTCTCTACCCTGTCCTCGTGGGTACCTACTGCACCCCTACTGTATATCTGCTTCTCTGCCTTGTCCCTGGAGGTCCGCATTTCCTCATGTTGCTTTTATGCCCTGTCCCTGGAAGTTCCTACTGCTCCATAATATCCTGTGGCTTTTCTGCCCTGTCCCCGGTGGTCCCAACTGCTCCCCTATTATCCCGTTGCATCTCTGCTCTGTCGGCGGGGGTGCCACTGCACCCTACTGTCCCCTTGCTTCTCCACCCTATCCCCAGGGGTCCCTAGTGGTCTCCTACTGTCGGAGTCCTCTTCTGCCCTTTCCCCAGAGGTACCCACCGCAGCCATACCTGCCCTTTGCTTCTCTGCCCTATCCCGGGGGGTCCCTACTGCTTCCCTGCTCTATCATCCTCTGCCATGTCCCCGGAGGGCCCTACTGCCCCCTAATGTCCTGTTGCTTTTCTGCCGGCCCTCTGGATGACCTTATGGCTCTGGAATGTGCGGGTTGTTCTCTGCACTCTCCGAGGGGGTCCCTACTGTTTCCCTTCTGTCCGAATTTTCCTCTTCCATGTCCCCAGTAGTCCGAACTGCTCTGCTACTGTCCCCGTTACTACCATGGCCTGTCCCCGGAGGTCGGAACTTCTCCACTACTGTCCTGTTGATTCTCTCCCCTATCCCTGGAGGTGCCTATACAGACTCCTATGGTCACATTATTTCTCTGCCCTTTACCTAGGGGTGCTGTTGATTCTCTGGTCTGTCTCTAGCGGTCCCTAATGCTCCCTACCATCATTTTGCTTCTCTGCACTCTCCGCAGTGGTCCCTAATGCTCTCCTACCGTCTCGATGCTCTCCTACCCAGTCGCCAGGGGTACCCACTGTCCCGTTGCTTGTCTGCCCTTGACCCAAAAGTCCCTCCTGCTGGCCTCCTAACCCTGTTTGCTCTTCTGTCTTGTACCTGCAGGTGCCTTCTGGCCTCCTACTGTAATCTTGCTTCCCTGGCCTGCCCTAAGGGCTCCATACTACTCCCCTACCGTCCTGTTCTTCCACTACCCTGACTCCCGGGGTCCTTAATGCCCCGTATTGTCCTGTTGCTAATCTGCCTTGTCCTTAGAGGTCCCTTCTGATCCCCTTTGACACATTACTTCTTTGCCATGTTCCTCAAGGTTCCTACTGCTCCCGTACTGACCCATTGCTTCTGTGCACTGTCCCCAGGCATCCTTACTGCCACCTACTGAACTCTTGCTTCGCTTCTCTGTCCCTGGAGTTCCCTATCGCTCACCTAGTTTCCCACTGCTTCTCTGCCCTGTCCCCACAGTTCCCAAGTGCCCTCTGAAGGTCCCATTTTCTTCTCTCTACTGTCCCCAGAGTTCCCCTCTCTTCCCTACTATCCCGTTGCTTCTCTCCCTCTGCCCGGGGGTCTCTCTTGCTCCCCTACTGTACTGTTGTTCCTTGCCCCACTTTCCAGAGGTCTCAACTGAACCCTACTGCCCCCTTGCTTCTCTGCCATGTACCTGAAGGGCCCTACTGCTCCCCTACTATACCCTTGCATCTCTATCCTGCCCTCGGGGAACCCTACTGCTCTCCTGCTCTCTCCTACTTTCTCTGCCCTGACCTCGGGGGTCCCTACTGCTCCCCTACTCTATAGTTGCTTCTCTGCCCTGTCCCTTGACGTTCCCATTTCCTCATGTTGCTTTCATGCCCTGTCCCAGGAAATCCCTACTACTCTCCTAGTAATCCCTTGCTGCTCTGCCCTGTCCCCAGAAGTCCCTACTGCTCCATACTATCCTGTTGCTTTTCTGCTATGTCCCCGGTGTTCCCAACTGCTTCCCTATTATCCCAGTGCTTCTCTGCTCTGTCCCTGGTGGTGCCACTGCACCCTACTGTCCCCTTGCTTCTGTACCCTGTCTCCGGGGGTCCCAACTGCTCTACTACTGTCACAGTGCTCTTCTGCCCTGTCCCCAGAGGTACCCACCACAGCCATACCGCCCCTTTGCTCCTCTGCCCTAACCCGGGGGTCCCTACTGCTTCCCTACTCTATCATCCTCTGCCCTGTCCCCGGAAGTCCCTACTTGTCCCTAGTGACCTATTGCTTTTCTGCCGTACCCCCAGATGTCCCTACTGCTCCGTAATGTGCGGTTTGTCTTCTGCACTCTCCAAGGTGGTCCCTACTGCTTCCCTACTGTCCAAATTTTACTCTTCCCTTTCCCCAGGGGTCCAAACTGCTCTGCAACTGTCCTGTTGGTACTATGGCCTGTAGTCGGAGGTCCTAACTTCTTTGCTACTGTCCTGATTATTGTCTGCCCTGTCCCTGGAGGTGCCTATAAAACCCCCTACGGTCACATTATTTCTCTGCCCATACCACAGGGGTCCTGTTACTTCTCTGGTCTGTCTCCAGAGGTCCGTACTGCTCCCTAATGTCACTTTGCTTCTCTACACTGTCCGCAGTGGTCCCTAATGCTCTCCTACCGTCTCGCTGCTCTCCTGCCCAGTCTCCAGGCGTCTCCACTGTCCCGTTGCTTCCCTGCCGTTTACCCAAAAGTCACTCCTCCTGTCCTCCTGACAGCATTTGCTCTTCTGTCTTTTATCTGGAGGTCCCTACAGTCCTCCGACTGTACTGTTGCTTCTCTGCCCTTCCCTCGGGGCTCCATACTACTCCCCTACCATCCTGTTTTTCCACTACCCTGACTCCCGGGGTCCCTACTGGCCCGTGTTGTCCTGTAGCTTCCTCTGCCTTGTCCTTAGAGGTCCCTTCTGCTCCCCTCCTGACCCATTACTTCTTTGCTCTGTTCCTAAAGGTTCCTACTGCTCCCCTACTGTCCCATTGCTTCTGTGCTCCGTCCTCAGAAATCCTTTCTTCGCCCTAATGTCCTCTTGCTTCACTTCCCTGTCCCTAGAGTTACCTCCCTCGCACCTACTGCCCCACTCCTGCTCTGCCCTGTGCCACAGTTCCCAAGTACCAGCCGATGGTCATCTTTTTTCTCTCTACTGTCCCCAGAGTTCCCCTCTGTTCCCCTACTGTCCCGTCGCTTCTCTGCCCTCTGCCCGGGGGTCTCTTTTCCTCCGCTACTCTCCCATTGCTACTTGGCCCATTTTTCCAGAGGTCCCTACTGCTCCCTACTGCCTCCTTGCTTCTCTGCCAAGTACCTGAAAGTCCCTACTCCTCCCATACTGACCCGTTGCTTCTCTATCCTGCCCTCGGGGATCCCTACTGCTCTCCTACTCTCTCCTATCTTCTCTGCCCTGTCCTCGTGGGTCCCTACTGCTCACCTACTGTGTAGTTGCTTGTCTGCCCTGTCCCTGGAGGTCCCCATTTCCTCATGTTGCTTTTATCCCCTGTCCCTGGAAGTCCCTACTACTCTCCTACTGTTCCCTTGCTGCTCTGCCCTGGCCCCGGAAATCCCGACTGCTCCGTACTATACTGTTGCTTTTCAGCCCTGTCCCCGGTGTTCCCTACTGCTCCCCTAGTATTCCGTTGCTTCTCTACTCTGTCACTGGTGGTGCCACTGCATCCTACTGTCCTGGGTCTTCTCTCTCCTTTCCCCGCGGGTCCTTACTGCCCTTCTACTGTCCCCGAGCTTCTCTACCTTGTCCCTGGGGGTTCCTACTGCTCTCCTACTGTCCCAGTGTTCCTCTGCCCTGTCCCCAGAGCTCTCTACCGCAGCCCTAATGGCCCTTTGCTCCTCTCCCCTATCACCGGGGGTTCCTATTGTTTCCCTGCTGTATCACCCTCTGCCTTGTCTCCGGAGGTCTCTACTGCCCCCTAGTGTCCTGTTGCTTTACTGCCCTGCCCCCGGATGTCCCTACTGGTCCATAATGTGCGGGTTGTTCTCTGCACTCCCCGAGGTGGTCCGTAATGCTTCCCTGCTGTCCGAATTTTCCTCTGCCCTGTCCCCAGGGGTCCGTCCTGCCCTGCTACTGTCCCGTTGCTACTATGCTCTGTACCCAGAGGTGCGAACTTCTCCGCTACAGTCCTGTTGATTCTCTCCCCTGTCCCTGGAGGTGCCTATATAACCCCCATGGTCATATTATTTCTCTGCCCTGTCCCCAGTGGTGCTGTTGCTTCTCTGGTCTGTCTCCTGAGGTCCCTAATGCTATCTACTGTCACTTTGCTTCTCTGCACTTTCTGGAGTGGTCCCTAATACTCTCCTACCATCTCGCTGCTCTCCTGCCCAGTTGCCAGGGGTCCCCACTGTCCCGTTGCTTCTCTGCCCTTTACCCAAAAGTTGCTCCTACTAACCTCCTGACCCTTTTTGCTCTTCTGTCTTGTCCTTCGAGGTCCCTACTGCCCTCGTACTGTACTGCTGCTTCTCTGCCCTACCCTCTGGGCTCCTTACTACTTGCCTCCCATCTTGTTGTTCCACTACCCTGACTTCCGGGGTCCCTAGCAACCTGTATTGTCCTGTTGCTTCTCTGCCTTGTCCTTAGAGGTCCCTTCAGCTCTCCGCCTGATCCAAAGCTTCTTTGCCCTGTTCCTCAAGCTTCCTACTGCTCCCCTACTGTCCCATTGCTTCTGTGCTCTGGCCCCAGACGACCTTACTGCCCCCTAGTCTCGTCTTGCTTCGCTTCCCTGTCCCTGGAGTTCCCTACTGCTTGCCTCCTGTCCCACTCCTGCTCTTCCCGGGCCCATAGTTCCCATGTGCCCCTCGATGGTCCTACTCTTTCTCTCTATTTTCCCCAGAGTTCCTGTCTGTTCCCCTACTGTCTCGTCGCTTCTCTGTCCTCTGCCCGGGGGTCTCTTTTCCTCCCCTACTCTCCCATTGCTCCTTGGCCCATTTTTCCAGAGGTCCCTACTGCTCCCTACTGCCTCCTTTCTTCTCTGCCATGTACCTGAAGGTCCCTACTGCTCCCCTACTGTCCCGTTGCTTCTCTATCCTGCCCTCGGGGATCCCTACTGCTCTCCTACTCTCTCCTATCTTCTCTGCCCTGTCCTCGTGGGTACCTACTGCACCCCTACTGTATATTTGCTTCTTTGCCTTGTCCCTGGAGGTCCCCATTTCCTCATGATGCTTTTATGCCCTGTCCCTGGAAGTCCCTACTACTCTCCTAATGTTCCCTTGCTGCTATGCCCTGTCCCCAGAAGTCCCTACTGCTCCATAATATACTGTTGCTTTTCTGCCCTGTCCTTGGTGGTCCCTACTTCTCCTCTAGTATCCCGTTGCTTCTTTGCTCGGTCCCAGTGGTGCCACTGCACCCCACTGTCCTGTTGCTTTTCTGTCCTCTCCCCGGTGGTCCCTACTGCTCCCGTATTATCCCATTGTATCTCTGCTCTGTCCCCGGTGGTGCCACTGCACCTTAAAGTCCTGCTGCTTCTCTGTCTTTTCCCTGGGGGTCCTTACTGCCCCGCTACTGTTCCGTTGCTTCTCTACCCTGTCCCCGGGTTCCCTACTGCTCTCCTACTGTCCAAGTGCTCCTCTGCCCTGTCCACAGAGGTCCCTACCGCAGTCCTACCGGCCCTTTGCTCCTTTGCCCTATCCGCGGGGGTCCCTACTGCTTCCCGACTGTATCATTCTCTGCCCTGTCCCCTGAGGTCCCTACTGCCCCCTAGTGTCTTGTTGCTTTTGTGCCCTGCCTCCGGATGTCCCTACTCCTCCGAAATGTGCGTGTTGTTCTCTGCACTCTATGCGGTAGTCCCCACTGCTTCCCTACTGTCCGAATTTCCTCTGCCCTGTCCCCAGGGGTCCGTACTGCTCTGCTCCTGCTCCATGGCTACTATGCCCTGTCCCCGGCGGTTCGAACTTCTCCACTACTGTCCAGTTGAATCTCTCCCCTCTCCCTGGAGGTGTCTATATAGCCCCCTATGGTCACATTATTTCTCTGCGCTGAGCCCACGGATACTGTTGCTTCTCTCGTCTGTCTGCAGAAGTCCTTACTGCTCCCTAATGTCACTTTTCTTCTCTGCACTGTCCTCAGTGGTCCCTAATGCTCTCCTACTGTCTCGCTGCTCTTCTGGCCAGTCGCCAGGGGTCCCCACTATCCCGTTGCTTCTCTGCCCCTTACCCATAAGTCCCTCATGCTGCCTTCCTTACCCTTTTTGCTCCTCGGTCTTGTCCCGGGAGGTCCCTGCTGCCCTCCTACTGTACTGTTGCTTCTCTGCCCTGCCCTCGGGGCTCCATACTACTCCCCTACCGTCCTGTTTTTCCACTACCCTGACTCCCAGGGACCCTACCACCCCATATTGTCCTGTTGCTTCTCTGCCTTGTCCTTACAGGTCCCTTCTGCTCCCGTCCTGAACCATTACTTCTTTGCCCTATTCCTCAAGTTTCCTACTGTTCCCCTACTGTCCCATTGCTTCTGTGCTCCGTCCTCAGAAGTCATTAATGCCCCCTACTGTCCTCTTGCTTTGCTTCCCTGTCCCTGGAATTCCCTACCGCTCGCCTTCTGTCCCACTCCTTCTCTGCCATGTTCCCAAGTGCCAGCCGATGTACTGATTTTTTCTCTCTACTGTCCCCAGAGTTCTCCTCTGTTCCCCTACTGTCGCGTCGCTTCTCTGCCCTCTGCCCGGGTGTCTCTCTTGCTCCACTATTCTCCCCTTGCTCCTTGGCCCATTTTCTAGAGGTCCCTACTGCTCCCTACTGCCCCCTTGCTTCTCTGCCATGTACCTGAAAGTCCCTACTCCTCCCCTCCTGACGCGTTGCTTCTCTATCCTGCCCTCGGGGCTCCCTACTGCTCTCCTACTCTCTCCTATCTTCTCTGCCCTGTCCTCGTCAGTACCTACTGCACCCCTAATGTATATCTGCTTCTCTGCCTTGTCCCTGGAGGTCCCCATTTCCTCATGTTGCTTTTATGCCCGGTCCCTGGAAGTCCCTACTACTCTCCTACTGATCCCTTGTGCTCTGCCCTGTCCCCGGAAGTTCCTACTGCTCCATAATATCCTGTGGATTTTCTGCCCTGTCCCCGGGGGTCCCAACTGCTCCCCTATTATCCCGTTGCATCTCTGCTCTGTCGGCGGGGGTGCCACTGCACCCTACTGTCCCCTTGCTTCTCCACCCTGTCCCCGGGGGTCCCTAGTGCTCTCCTACTGTCCGAGTGCTCTTCTGCCCTGTCCCCAGAGGTACCCACCACAGCCATACCGGCCCTTTGCTCCTCTGCCCTATCCCGGGGGGTCACTACTGCTTCCCTGCTCTATCATCCTCTGGCCTGTCACCGGAGGTCCCTACTGCCCCGTAGTGTCCTGTTGCTTTTCTGCCGGCCCTCTGGATGACCTTATGGCTCTGGAATGTGCGGGTTGTTCTCTGCACTCTCTGAAGTGGTCCCTACCATTTCCCTTCTGTCCGAATTTTCCTCTTCCATGTCCCCAGTAGTCCGAACTGCTTTGCTACTGTCCCCGTTGCTACCATGGCCTGTCCCCGGAGGTCGGAACTTCTCCACTACTGTCCTGTTCATTCTTTCCCCTATCCCTGGAGGTGCCTATACAGCCTCCTATGGTCACATTATTTCTCTGCCCTTTACCTAGGGGTGCTGTTGATTCTCTGGTCTGTCTCTAGAGGACCCTAATGCTCCCTACCGTCATTTTGCTTCTCTGCACTCTCCACAGTGGTCCCTAATGCTCTCCTACCGTCTCGCTGCTCTCATACCCAGTCGCCAGGGGTCCCCACTCTCCCATTGCTTCCCTGCCCTTTACCCAAAAGTCCCTCCTGCTGCCCTCCTGATCCTGTTTGCTCTTCTGTCTTGTACCTGGAGGTGCCTCCTGCCCTCCTACTGTACTCTTGCTTCCCTGGCCAGCCCTAAGGCCTCCATACTACTCCCCTACCATCCTGCTGTTCCACTACACTGACTCCCGGGGTCCCTAATGCCCCGTATTGTCCTGTTGCTAATCTGCCTTGTCCTTAGAGGTCGCTTCTGATCCCCTTTGACACATTACTTCTTTGCCATGTTCCTCAAGGTTCCTACTGCTCCCGTACTGACCCATTGCTTCTGTGCACTGTCCCCAGGCGTCCTTACTGCCACCTACTGAACTCTTGCTTCGCTTCCCTGTCCCCGGAGTTCCCTATCGCTCACCTAGTTTCCCACTGCTTCTCTGCCCTGTCCACACAGTTCCCAAGTGCCCTCTGACGGTCCCATGTTTTCTCTCTACTGTCCCCAGAGTTCCCCTCTCTTTCCCTACTATCCCGTTGCTTCTCTCCCTCTACCCAGGGGTCTCTCTTGCTCCCCTAATGTACTGCTGCTCCTTGCCCCATTTTCCAGAGGACACAACTGAACCCTACTGCACCCTTGCTTCTCTGCCATGTACCTGAAGGTCCCTACTGCTCCCCTACTATACCCTTGCATCTCTATCCTGCCCTCGGGGATCCCTACTGCTCTCCTACTCTCTCCTACCTTCTCTGCCCTGACCTCGTGGGTCCCTACTGCTCCCCTACTCTATAGTTGCTTCTCTGCCCTGTCCCTTGACGTCCCCATTTCCTCATGTTGCTTCCATGCCCTGTACCGGGAAATCCCTACTACTCTCCTAGTAATACCTTGCTGCTCTGCCCTGTCCCCAGAAGTCCCTACTGCTCCATACTATCCTGTTGCTTTTCTGCCATGTCCCCGGTGGTCCCAACTGCTTCCCTATTATCCCGGTGCTTCTCTGCTCTGTCCCTGGTGGTGCCACTGCACCCTACTGTCCCCTTGCTTTTGTACCCTGTCTCCGGGGGTCCCAACTGCTCAACTACTGTCACAGTGCTCTTCTGCCCTGTCCCCAGAGGTACCCACCACAGCCATACCGCCCCTTTGCTCCTCTGCCCTATCCCGGGGGCTCCCTACTGCTTCCCTACTCTATCATCCTCTGCCCTGTCCCCGGAAGTCCCTACTTGCCCCTAGTGACCTCTTGCTTTTCTGCCCTACCCCCGGATATCCCTACTGCTCCGCAATGTGCGGTTTGTCTTCTGCACTCTCCAAGGTGGTCCCTACTGCTTCCCTACTGTCCAAACTTTCCTCTTCCCTTTCCCCAGGGGTCCAAACTGCTCTGCAACTGTCGTGTTGGTACTATGGCCTGTAGCCGGAGGTCCGAACTTCATGGCTACTGTCCTGATGATTCTCTGCCCTGTCCCTGGAGGTGCCTATATAACCACCTACGGTCACATTATTTCTCTGCGCATACCACAGTGGTCCTGTTACTTCTCTGGTCTGTCTCCAGAGGTCCGTACTGCTCCCTACTGTCACTTTGCTTCTCTACACTGTCCACAGAGGTCCCTAATGCTCTCCTACCGTCTCGCTGCTCTCCTGCCCAGTCTCCAGGCGTCTCCACTGTCCCGTTGCTTCCCTGCCCTTTACCCAAAAGTCCCTCCTGCTGTCCTCATGACAGTATTTGCTCTTCTGTCTTTTATCTGGAGGTCCCTACAGTCCTCCGACTGTACTGTTGCTTCTCTGCCCTGCCCTCGGGGCTCCATACTACTCCCCTACCATCCTGTTTTTCCACTACCCTGACTCCCGCGGTCCCTACTGCCTCGTGTGGTTCTGTTGCTTCCTCTGCCTTGTCCTTAGAGGTCCCTTCTGCTCCCCTCCTGACCCATTACTTCTTTGCTCTGTTCCTAAAGGTTCCTACTGCTCCCCTACTGTCCCATTGCTTCTGTGCTCCGTCCTCAGAAGTCCTTTCTGCGCCCTACTGTTCTCTTGCTTCACTTCCCTGTCCCTGGAGTTCCCTACATCGCACCTACTGCCCCACTCCTGCTCTGCCCTGTGCCACAATTCCCAAGTACCAGCCGATGGTCCTATTTTTTCTCTCTACTGTCCCCAGAGTCCCCTTCTCTTCCCCTACAGTCCCGTCGCTTCTCTGCCTTCTGCCCGGGGGTCTCTTTTGCTCCCCTACTCTCCCATTGCTCCTTGGCCCATTTTCCAGAGGTCCCTACTGCTCCCTACTGCCTCCTTGCTTCTCTGCCATGTACCTGAAAGTCCCTACTCCTCCCATACTGACCCGTTGCTTCTCTATCCTGCCCTCGGGGATCCCTACTGCTCTCCTACTCTCTCCTATCTCCTCTGCCCTGTCCTCGTGGGTCCCTACTGCTCACCTACTGTGTAGTTGCATGTCTGCCCTGTCCCTGGAGGTCCCCATTTCCTCATGTTGCTTTAATGCCCTGTCCCTGGAAGTCCCTACTACTCTCCTACTGTTCCCTTGCTGCTCTACCCTGGCCCCGGAAGTCCCGACTGCTCCGTACTATCCTGTTGCTTTTCGGCCCTGTCCCCGGTGTTCCCTACTGCTCCCCTGGTATCCCGTTGCTTCTCTACTCAGTCACCAGTGGTGCCACTGCATCCTAATGTCCTGGGTCTTCTCTCTCCTTTCCCCACGGGTCCGTACTGCCCTTCTACTGTCCCCGAGCTTCTTTACCTTGACCCCGGGGGTTCCTACTGCACTCCTACTGTCCCAGTGCTTCTCTGCCCTGCCCCCAGAGCTCTCTACCGCAGCCCTAATGGCCCTTTGCTCCTCTCCCCTATCCCCGGGGGTCCCTATTGCTTCCCTGCTGTATCATCCTCTGCCTTGTTCCCGGAGGTCCCTACTGCCCCCTAGTGTCCTGTTGCTTTACTGCCCTGCCCAGGGATGTCCCTACTGGTCAATAATGTGCGGTTTGTTCTCTGCACTCTCCGAGGTGGTCCCTAATGCTTCCCTGCTGTCCAAATTTTCTTCTGCCCTGTCCCCAGGGGTCCGTCCTGCCCTGCTACTGTCCCGTTGCTACTATGCTCTGTACCCAGCGGTGCAAACTTCTCCACTACTGTCCTGTTGATTCTCTGCCCTATCCCAGGAGATGCCTATACAGCCCGCTATGGTCACATTATTTCTCTTCCCTTTCCCTAGGGGTGCTGTTGATTCTCTGGTCTGTCTCTAGAGATCCCTATTCCTCCCTACTGTCAATTTGCTTCTCTGCACTCTCCGCAGTGGTCCCTAATGTTCTCCTACCATCTCGCTGCTCTCCTGCCAAGTTGCCAGGTGTCCCCACTGTCCCTTTGCTTGTCTGCCCTTGACCCAAAAGTCCCTCCTGCTGCCCTCCTGAGCCTGTTTGCTCTTCTGTCTTCTACCTGGAGGTGCCTCCTGCCCTCCTACTGTACACTTGCTTCTCTGTCCTGCCCTAAGGGCTCCATACTACTTCCCTACCGTCCTGTTGTTCCACTACCCTGACTCCCGGGGTCCCTAATGCCCCGTATTGTCCTGTTGCTAATCTGCCTTGTCCTTAGAGGTCCCTTCTGATCCCCGTTGACACATTACTTCTTTGCCATGTTCCTCAAGGTTCCTACTGCTCCCGTACTGACCCATTCCTTCTGTGCACTGTCCCCAGGCGTCCTTACTGCCACCTACTGAACTCTTGCTTCGCTTTCCTGCCCCTGGAGTTCCCTATCGCTCGCCTCGTGTCCCACTGCTTCTCTGCCCTGTATCCTCAGTTCCATAGTGCCCTCTGAAGGTCCCATTTTTTCTCTCTACTCTCCCCAGAGTTCCCCTCTGTTCCCCTACTATCCCGTTGCTTCTCTCCCTCTGCCCGGGGGTCTCTCATGCTCCCCTAATGTACTGTTGCTCCTTGCCCCATTTTCCAGAGGACACAACTGAACTTTACTACACCCTTGCTTCTCTGCCATGTACCTGAAGGTCCCTACTGCTCCCCTACTATACCCTTGCATCTCTATCCTGCCCTCGGGGATCCCTACTGCTCTCCTACTCTCTCCTACCTTCTCTGCCCTGACCTCGTGGGTCCCTACTGCTCCCCTACTCTATAGTTGCTTCTCTGCCCTGTCCCTTGACGTCCCCATTTCCTCATGTTGCTTTTATGCCCTGTCCCTTGAAATCCCTACTACTCTCCTAGTGATCCCTTGCTGCTCTGCCCTGTCCCCGGAAGTCCCTACTGCTCCATATTATCCTGTTGCTTTTCTGCGATGTCCCCGGTGGTCCCAACTGCTTCCCTATTATCCCGGTGCTTCTCTGCTCTGTCCCTGGTGGTGCCACTGCACCCTACTGTCTCCTTGCTTCTCTACCATGTCCCCAGGGTTCCCTACTGCTCTCCTACTGTCAGAGTGCTATTCTGCCCTGTCCTGAGAGGTAACCACGGCAGCCATAACGCCCCTTTGATCCTCTGCCCTATCCCGAGGGGTCCCTACTGCTTCCCTACTCTATCATCCTCTGCCCTATCCCCGGAGGTCCCTACTGGCCCCTAGTGAGCTGTTGCTTTTCTGCCCTGCCCTGGGATGTCCCTACTGCTCCATAACGTGCGGTTTGTTCTCTGCACTCTCCACGGTGGTACCTACTCCTTCCCTACTGTCCGAATTTTCCTCTTCCCTGTCCCCAGGGGTCCGAACAGCTCTGCAACTGTCCTGTTGGCACTATGGCCTGTAGCCGAACTCCGAACTTCTTCACTACCGTCCTGATGATTCCCTGCCCTGTCTCTGGGGTGCCTATATAACCACCTATGGTCCCATTATTCCTCTGCCCATACCACAGTGGTCCTGTTGCTTCTCTGGTCTGTCTCCAGAGGTCCGTACTGCTCCCGACTGTCACTTTCCTTCTCTACACTGTCTGCAATGATCCCTAATGCTCTCCTACCATCTCGCTGCTCTCCTGCCCAGGCTCCAGGGGTCTCCACTGTCCCGTTGCTTCCCTGCCCTTTACCCAAAAGTCCCACCTGCTGTCCTCCTGACAGTATTTGCTCTTCTGTCTTTTATCTGGAGGTCCCAACAGTCCTCTGACTGTACTGTTGCTTCTCTGCCCTGCCCTCGGGGCTCCATACTACTCCCCTACCATCCTGTTTTTCCACTACCCTGACTCCCGGGGACCCTACTGCCCCGTGTTGTCCTGTAGCTTCCTCTGCCTTGTCTTAGAGGTCCCTTCTGATCCCCTCCAGACCCGTTACTTCTTTGCCCTGTTCCTAAAGGTTCCTACTGCTCCCCTACTGTCCCATTGCTTCTGTGCTCCGTCCTCAGAAGCCCTTTTTGCGCCCTATTGTTCTCTTGCTTCACTACCCTGTCCCTGGAGTTTCCTACCTCTCACCAACTGTCCCACTCCTTCTCTGCCCTGTGCCACAATTCCCAAGTACCAGCCGATGGTCCTATTTTTTCTCTCTACTGTCCCCAGAGTCCCCTTCTCTTCCCCTACTGTCCCGTCGCTTCTCTGCCCTCTGCCCGGGGGTTTCTTTTGATCCCCTACTCTCCCGTTGCTCCTTGGCCCATTTTCCAGAGGTCCCTACTGCTCCCTACTGCCTCCTTGCTTCTCTGCCAAGTACCTTAAAGTCCCTACTCCTCCTCTACTGTCCCGTTGCTTCTCTATCCTGCCCTCGGGGATCCCTACTGCTCTCCTACTCTCTCCTATCTTCTCTGCCCTGTCCTCGTGGGTCCCTACTGCTCACCTACTGTGTAGTTGCATGTCTGCCCTGTCCCTGGAGGTCCCCATATCAACATGTTGCTCTTATGCCCTGCCCCTGGAAGTCCCTACTACTCTCCTACTGTTCCCTTGCTGCTCTGCCCTGGCCCCTGAAGTCCCGACTGCTCCATACTATCCTGTTGCTTTTCGGCCCTGTCCCCGGTGTTCCCTACTGCTCCCCTGGTATCCCGTTGCTTCTCTACTCTGTCACCTGTGGTGCCACGGCACCCTACAGTCCTGGGTCTTCTCTCTCCTTTCCCCGCGGGTCCTTACTGCCCTTCTACTGTCCCCGAGCTTCTCTACCTTCTCCCCGGGGGTTCCTACTGCTCTCCTATTGTCCCAGTGCTCCTCTACCCTGTGTTCAGAGCTCTCTACCGCAGCCTTACCGGCCATTTGTCCCTCTGCCCTATCCCCGGGGGTCCCTACTGCTTCCCTACTCTATCATCCTCTGCCCTGTCGCCGGAGGTCCCTACTGCTCCATAATGTGCGGTATGTCATCTGCACTCTCCAAGGTGGTCCCTACTGCTTCCCTACTGTCCGAATTTTCCTCTTCCCTGTCCCCGGGGTCCGAACTGCTCTGCAACTGTCCTGTTGGCACTACGGCCTGTAGCCGAACTCCGAACTTCTTCGCTACCGTCCTGATGATTCGCTGCCCTGTCCTTGGAGGTGCCTATATAACCACCTATGGTCACATTATTTCTCTGTCCATACCACAGGGGTCCTATTGCTTCTCTGGTCTGTCTCCAGAGGTCCGTACTGCTCCCTACTGTCACTTTGCTTCTCTACATTGTCCGCAGTGGTCCCTAATGCTCTCCTACCATCTCGCTGCTCTCCTGCACAGTCTCCAGGGGTCTCCACTGTCCCGTTGCCTACCTGCCCTTTACCCAAAAGTCCCTCCTGCTGTCCTCCGGACAGTATTTGCTCTTCTGTCCCTCCTGCTGTCGTCCTGACAGTATTTGCTCTTCTGTCTTTTATCTGGAGATCCCTACAGTCCTCCTACTGTACTGTTGCTTCTCTGCCCTGCCCTCAGGGCTCCATACTACTCCCCTACCATCCTGTTTTTCCACTACTCTGACTCCCGCGGTCCCTACTGCCCCGTGTTGTCCTGTAGCTTCCTCTGCCTTGTCCTTAGAGGTCCCTTCTGCTCCCCTCCTGACCCATTACTTCTTTGCTCTGTTCCTAAAGGTTCCTACTGCTCCCCTACTGTCCCATTGCTTCTGTGCTCCGTCCTCAGAAGTCCTTTCTGCCCCCTACTGTTCTCTTGCTTCACTTCCCTGTCCCTGGAGTTCCCTACCTCTCACCAACTGTCCCACTCCTTCTCTGCCCTGTGCCACAGTTCCCAAGTACCAGACGATGGTCCTATTTTTTCTCTCTACTGTCCCCAGAGTTCCCGTCTGTTCCCCTACTGTCCCATCGCTTCTCTGCCCTCTGCCCGGGGGTCTCTTTTGCTCCCCTACTCTCCCATTGTTCCTTAGCCCATTTTCCAGACGTCCCTACTGCTCCCTACTGCCTTCTTGCTTCTCTGCCAAGTATCTGAAAGTCCCTACTCCTCCCCTACTGTCCCATTGCTTCTCTATCCTGCCCTCGGGGATCCCTACTGCTCTCCTACTCTCTCCTATCTTCTCTGCCCTGTCCTCGTGGGTCCCTACTGCTCACCAACTGTGTAGCTGCATGTCTGCCCTGTCCCTGGAGGTCCCCATTTCCTCATGTTGCTTTTATGCCCTGTCCCCGGAAGTCCCGACTGCTCCATACTATTCTGTTGCTTTTCGGCCCTGTC
Source organism: Ctenodactylus gundi (assembly GCA_004027205.1). Classification (NCBI taxonomy): domain Eukaryota; kingdom Metazoa; phylum Chordata; class Mammalia; order Rodentia; family Ctenodactylidae; genus Ctenodactylus; species Ctenodactylus gundi. The sequence goes on along the minus strand of PVKB01007582.1, from coordinate 5,155 downwards.
CCCAGTAGTGCTGTTGCTTCTCTGGTCTGTCTCCTGAGGTCCCTAATGCTCTCTACTGTCACTTTGGTTCTCTTCACTTTCCAGAGTGGTCCCTAATGCTCTCCTACTGTCTCGATGCTCTGCTGCCCAGTTGCCAGGGTTCCCCACTGTCCCGTTGCTTCTCTGCCCTTTACCCAAAAGTTGCTCCTACTAACCCCCTGACCCTTTTTGCTCTTATGTCTTGTCCTTCACGGTCCCTACTGCCCTCCTACTGTACTGCTGCTTCTCAGCCCTGCCCTCGGGGGTCCATACTACTCGCCTCCTGTCCTCTTGTTCCACGACCCTGACTCCCCGGGTCCCTACCACCCTGTATTGTCCTGTTGCTTCTCTGCCTTGTCCTTAGAGGTCCCTTCTGCTCTCCTGATCCAAAACTTCTTTGCCCTGTTCCTCAAGCTTCCTACTGCTCCCCTACTGTCCCATTGCTTCTGTGATCTGTCCCCAGACGACCTTACTGCCCCCTAGTCTTGTCTTGCTTCGCTTCCCTGTCCCTGGAGTTCCCTACTGCTCGCCTACTGTCCCACTCCTGCTCTGCCAGGTCCCACAGTTCCCAAGTGCCCCTCGAAGGTCCTACTGTTTCTCTCTATTGTCCCCAGAGTTCCCCTATGTTCCCCTACTGTCGCGTCGCGTCTCTGCCCTCTGCCCGGGTATCTCTTTTGCTCCCCTACTCTCCCATTGCTCCTTGGCCCATTTTCCAGACGTCCCTACTGCCTCCTTGCTTCTCTGCCATGTACCTGAAAGTCCCTACTCCTCCCCTACTGTCGCGTTGCTTCTCTATCCTGCCCTCGGGCATCCCTACTGCTCTCCTACTCTCTCCTATCTTCTCTGCCCTGTCCTCGTGGCTTCCTACTGCTCACCTACTTTGTAGTTGCATGTCTGCCCTGTCCCTGGAGGTCCCCATTTCCTCATTTTGCTTTTATGCCCTGTCACTGGAAGTCCCTACTACTCTCCTACTGTTCCCGTGCTGCTCTGCCCTGTCCCCGGAAGTCCCACCTGCTCCATACTATCCTGTTGCTTTTTTGGCCATGTCCCCGGTGTTCCCTACTGCTCCCCTAGTATCCCGTTGCTTCTCTACTCTGTCACCGGTGGTGCCACTGCACCCTACTGTCCTGGGTCTTCTCTCTCCTTTCCCCGCGGGTCCTTACTGCCCTTCTACTGTCCCCGAGCTTCTCTACCCTGTCCCCGGGGGTTCCTACTGCTCACCTACTGTCCCAGAGCTCCTCTGCCCTGTCCCCAGGAGTCCCTACTGCTCCCCTAGTGTCCCATTCTTTATTGCTCTGTTCCCAGGTATCTCCATCTCAGTTGTTCCCCTACTATCTGGATGCTCCTCTGCCATGTCCCTTGAGGTCCCTACCGCTTTTTTCTCTCCCTTTTCTTCTGTGCACTGTCCTCTGAGATCCCTACGGTTCCCCTACTGTCCTGTTGCTCCTCTTCCCTGTTGGCGGTTGTCCTTACTGCTCCCCAACAGTCCGGATGCTCTTTTGGCCTTCCCTGGAGTCCCAACTGCTCTCCTACTGTCCCGTTGCTCCTTTGCCCTGTCCCCGCTGTCCCTACTGACCCCTCCTGTCCTTTTGCTCCTCTGCCCTGTACCTGGGGGTCCCTCCTGCCCTGTACTGTCCCATTGCTGCTTTGCCCTCTCCCCAAATGTCCCCTCTGCTTCCCTAATATCACATTGCTTCTTTGCCCTGTGTTCTGGGTCTCTACTTTTTCCCTAGTGTCCTGTTGTTCCTCTGCCCTGTCTCTGGAGGTTCCCTAGTGCTTATTTGCTGTCCCTTTGCTTCTCTACCCAGTCCCTAGATGTGTCCACTGCTCCCCTACTGCCCTGTTGCTTCTCTGCCTTGCCCCGGAGTCCTTACTGCCAACTTCATGTCCCGTTGCTCCTTTGTCCTGTACGCGGTTGGGGCGGCGACGGGGCTAATGCCCTGTCTACTGCTCTCCTTACTGTCAACCTAATGTCCCTGTGCTCCTCTGCCCTGATTCCAGAGGTCCCTAGTTCTCCCCTACTTTCCTGTTGCTTCTCTGCCCTGTGCACAGGGGGGTCTCTGCAGCTCCCCTACTGTCTCATTGCTTCTCTGCCAAGTCCACGGTGGTCTTTACCTCTTGCCTCCTGTGTCGATGCTTCTCTGCCCGGTCACCAGAGTACCCTACTACTCTGTAGTGTCCTGTTGCTTCTATGAACTATTCTCAGAGATCCCTCCTGCTCTCCTACTGGACTGTTGCTCCTCTGTCCTGTCCCTGAGGGTCCCTACAGCTCCCCTAGCGTCCCATAGCTCCTCTGTTCTCTACCAGGAGGTCCTACTGCGCCCTACTGTCCAGTTGCTTCTCTGCCCTTTCCCTGGGGGTCCTTACTGCTCTCCTACAGCGCCATTGCTCCTCTTAACCTGCCCCCGCGAGTTTCTACTGTTCCCCTACTATCCGTTGCTACTCTGTCATTTCCGTGGGGGTCCCTACTGTTCCCCTACTTGCCTGCTGCTTCTCTGCCCTATCCCCCGAGTTCCCCACTGCCCCATACTCTCCCGTTGCCTCTCTGCCCTTCTCTACTGCTCCCCTACTGTCCCCTTGCTCCTCTGCACTGTCCCCAGTGGTCCCTACTGCCCCGTACTATCCTGTTGCTTCTCTGCCCTTTCCCAGGAGTTCCCTATTGCTCCCCTACTGTCCCGTGGCTTTTGTGCCCTGTCCCCAGACAGCACTACTGCCCCCTACTGTCCCATTCCTTCTCTGTCCTGTTTCTGGAGGTCCCAACTGCTCCACTACTGTCCCGCTGCTCCTCTGACCTGTCCCCAGAGGTGCCTACTGCACCCTTACTGCCCTGTTGCTCCTCTGCTCTGTCCTCGGAGGCTCCTACTACTCCGTTTCAGTCCCTTTGCTTCTCTTCCATGGCCCGGGAGGTGCCTACTGCCCCCTAGTGTCCTTTTGCTTTTCAGCCCTGTCCTCGGAGGTTCCTACTGCCATCCTACTGTCCTCTTGCGTCTCTACCCTGTCCCAAGAGGTCCCTACTGCCACCGTACTATCCTGTTGCTTGTCTGCCTTGTCTCCAGGGGTCCCTACTGCATTCCTACTGTCCCACTGCTCCTCTGCTCTGTCTCAGGAAGTCCCTACTTCTCCGTACTGTCCCGTTTCTTCTATACACAGTACACAGAGGTCCCTACTGCTCTCATATCGTCCCGTTGTTCTTCTGCCTTGTCGCCGGGGGTTAGTACTGCTCTCCTACTGTCATGTTACTCCTCTGCCATGTCCCTAGGTGTCCTTACTGCTCCCCCACAGTCCTTTTGCTTCTCTGTCCTGTCCCCGGAGGTCCCTACCTCTCCCCTACTGTCCCATAGCTCCTGTGCCCTGTCCCTGGGATTCCCTACTGCTCTGCTATTGTCCCATTGTTCCTCTGTCCTGTCCCCGGGGGTCCCTACTGCTCCCTTATCTACTGTCCTATTGCTCCTCTGCTCTCTGTCAGCGGGGGTCTCAACTGCTCCCCTACTATCCCATTGCTCTATTGCTCTGTCCCCAGGGATCTCCATCTCAATTGTTCCCCTACTATCTGGTTGCTACTCTGCCATGTCCCCGGAGGTCCCTACTGCTTTTTACTATCCCGCTTTTTTCTGCACTGTCTGTGGTTGTCTCTATTGCTCCCTACTGTCCTGTTACTTCTCTGCCCTGTCCCCTGAGGTCCCTAATGCTCCCCTACTGTCCCGTTGCTCCTCTGCCCTGTATCTGGGGGTTTCTCCTGCCCCGTACTGTCCCACTGCTGCTTTGCCCTCTCCCCAAACGTCCCCTCTCCTCCCCTATTATCACGTTGCTTCTTTGCCCTGTGTTCTGGGTCTCTACTGTTGCCCTAGTGTCCTGTTGCTCCTCTGCCCTGTCCCTGGAGGTTCCCTAGTGCTCATTTACTGTCCCTTTGCTTCTCTACCCAGTCCCTACATGTGTCTACTGCTCCCCTACTGCATTTTTGCTTCTCTGCCCTGTCCCCAGAGGTCCTTACTGCCAACCTAATGTCCCGTTGCTCCTCTGTCGTGTACACGGGGGGCCCTACTGCTCTCTCAACTGCTCTCCTTACTGCCAACCTAATGTCCCTGTGCTCCTCTGCCCTGACTCCAGAGGTCCCAACCTCTCCCCTACTTTCCTGTTGCTTCTCTGCCCTGTCCCCGGAGGTCCCTACTGCTAACTCCCTGAACCATTGCTCCTCTGTCCTGTCCCCAGATGATCCATACTGCGCCCCCCACTGTCACGTAGCTTCTCAGGCCTGTCTCCAGAGGCCCCTACTGCTCCCTACAGTTCCATTGCTTCTCTGCACTGTCTGCAGAGATAACTAATGTTCCCCTACTGTCTCGTTCCTCTTCTACCCAGTTGCCGGGGGTCCTTCCTGCTGCCCTCTTGACCCTTTGCTCCTCTGTCTTGTATGTGGTGGTCCCTAGAGCCCACCTACTCTCCAGTTGCTTCTCTGCCCTGTACTCAGAGTTTCCTACTGCAACCCTACTCTTTCATTGATTCACTTCCCTGTTCTGAGGGATGCCTACTGCACTCCTACTGTCCTGTTGCTTCTGTAACCTGTCCCGGGAGGTCCCTACAGTTCCCCACTGTCCTGTTGTCTCTCTGCCATATCAGCGGTGCTCACTACTGCTCCCATACTTTCCCGTTTCTTCTGTGCCCTGTCCACAGGATTCTATACTGCCACTTACTGTCCCATTACTTTTTGGCCTTGTCCCTGGAGGTCCCTACTGCTCTGAACTCTCCCGTTTCTTCTCTGCACTATCCTTGGAGTTCCCTACTACATTCCTACTGTCCCTTTGCTACTCTGCCCGGTCCTTGAGTCCCTACTGGCTTCTACTGTCCTGTTGCTGCTCTCCCGTTCGTGGGGGTCTCTACTGCTCCCCTATTTTCCACTTGCTCCTCTGCCCTATCCCTGGAGATCCCTACAGCCCCCCTACAGTCCCTTTGATCCTCTTTCCTGTCCCTAGAGGTCGCTACTGGCCCCTACTGTTCCGTAGCTTCTCTGTCCTGTCCCTGGAGGTCCCTACTGCCCCTCTACTCTCCTGTAGCTTCTCTGCATTTTCCTTAGAGGTCCCTACTGACCCCTACTGTGCCAATGCTCCTCTGCCCAGTCCTTAATGCTCCCTACTGTCCCATT
>PVKB01007581.1:0-32099 GCA_004027205.1 Ctenodactylus gundi | reverse complement strand
GGTAGGCAAAGATTTTCTTGGCAAGACACCAAGAGCAAAAGAAATTACCCCCACTATCAACAAATGGGATCTTGTCAAATTAAAAAGTTTCTGCACAGCAAAGGAAACTGTCAACATTGTAAATAAAGAACCAACAGACTGGGAAAAAATATTCACCACCAACACCTCAGATAAGAAACTCATAACTAGAATACACAGGTGGCTAAAGAAAATTAAGCCCACCAAAATAAAGGATCCTATTGAAAAATGGGCAAATGAAATGAAGAGGCAGTTCACTCACGAAGAAGTACAAAGGGCCAATAGATACATGAGAAGATGCTCAACATCTCTAGCCATAAGAGAAATACAAATCAAAACAACGCTAAGATACCATCTCACTCCAGAGAGAATGGCTTATATCAACAAATCAAATAGCAATCAATGCTGGCGAGGCTGTGGGGAGAAAGGAACCCTCCTTCACTGCTGGTGGGAGTGTAAATTCATTCGACCACTCTGGAAAGCAGTATGGAGAGCTCTCAAAAGACTAGAAACAAATATCCCCTTTGATCCGGCGACACCCCTCCTGGCAATATATTCAAAAGAGGCCAAAACAACATACAACAGAGATGTATGTATACCATGTTCATAGCAGCACAACTAACAATAGCTAGAACATGGAAGTCACCAAAATACCCATCAATAGACCAGTGGATACACAAACTGTGGTACTTATACACAATGGAATACTACGCATCTGTAAGGTCCAACAGCATGGAGGTTTTCACAGGCAAATGGAAAAAACTTGAGAATATCATGCTTAGTGAAGTGAGTCAGAAGCAGAAGGTGAAACATCGGATGGTCTCTCTGATATGACAGACCCAGACCACAACCATCTCATGGAACTTTGAACGAAAGACAAAGAGAAAGAGGGGGACAGAGGGGGGGATGTGAAGGGAGGGAAGGGAAGGTAGGGGGAGGGACAAAAGGAGAGCGGGAAAGTCCTTGTCACTTTGACAAGGAAAGTATGTGCACAAAATGCTCAACTCCATTGTAAACCTTAAATTCTGCACTTGTACATATCAATAAAATGGGAGGAAAAAAGTAAAAAATAAAAAAAGATGTAAAAGACCTATACAAAGAAAACTACAAATCCTTAAAGAAAGAGATAGAAGAGGACCTTAGAAAATGCAAAGACATTCCATGTTCTTGGATAGGCAGAATCAATATAGCCAAAATGACTATACTACCAATACCAATATACAGATTTTATGCAACTCCTATTAAAATACCAACAATTTTTTCACAGAACTTGAAAAAATAATCCTCAAATTCATATGAATCAAAGGAGGCTAGAATAGCCAAAGCAATCCTGAGTAACAAGACTAAGGCAGGAGGCATTACAATTGCAGACTTCAGGTTATACTACAAAGCAATACTTATAAAAACTATATGGTACTGGCACAAAAACAGACAGGTAGACTAGTGGAACAGAATTGAGGATACAAAAATAAATTCAAATATCTTCAGCTACCTAATCTTCAATAAGGGAGTCAAAAGCATACACTAGAAAAAGAATAGCCTCTTCAACAAATGGTGCTAGAAAAATTGAAATCCACGTGCAGATGAATTAATCTAGACACACACCTGTCACCATGCACCAAAATCAAATCAAAGTGGACTTAGACTTTAAAACTGAAACACTGAACCTCCTGACAAATTAGGCAAATATCTAGAAGACATGGTTGTAGACAAGGACTTACTTAACAAGACAACAAAACCAAAAGAAATAGCCCCCAGAAATAACAAATGGAATTATATCAAGTTACAAAATTTCTGCACAGCAAAGGAAATTATCAACAGTGTAAAAAGAGAACTGACAGAATGGGAAAAAATACTCACCAACAATACCTCAGACAAGAAGCTCATAACCAGAATATACAAGGAACTGAAGAAAAGCCCCTCAAAATCAAAGATATGATTGAAAAACAAACAAAAGAATTAAATAGGCAGTTCTGAGATAAAGAAGTTTCAATGGCCAATGAATACATGAAAAGATGTACAACATCCTTAGCTATTAAAAAAATGCAAATCATAATATCACTAAGATACCATCTGACTCCAGAGAGAATGGCATACATTAAGAACACAAGCAGTAATCAGAGTTGATGAGGCTGTGGGGAGAAAGAAACCCTCTTGCACTGGTATTGGGAATGTAAACTGGGGCAATCATTATGGAAAGCAGTACGGAAGTTTCTCAAAAGATTAGAAATAAATATCCCTTCAATCCAGTGATACCTCTTTCTGGGAATTCCTCCCCCCCAAAAAAAAAGTTAAAAACAACATGCAACAGAAATATATGTATACCCATGTTCATAGCAGCACAACTAACAATAGCTAAAATGTGGAAGACACCAAAATATCCATCAACAGACCAATGGATACATAAATTGTGGTAATTTTACACAACAGAATACTACTCATCTATGAAGACAGATAGATTAAAGGCTTTTGTAGCTAAATAAATGCAACTTGAGACCATCATGCTCAGTGAAGTAACCGAGAAGCAGAAGGTTAAATAGTGAATGGTTTCTCTAATATGAGAAACCAAGATCAGAATTATTTCATAGAACTAATTGAGGGGAATAATGGGACTTGGAGGGAAGGGGAAGGGGTGAGAGTGTTGAAAAAGGAGAGGGGAAGGATTTGTAATTTTGCTACGATATGTATATGCACAAAATATTCAAGATCAATGTAAGCATTATGTATTGCATCTATACATAAATAAAATGAGAAAAAGGCATTAAATCAATTATCTTTTGTGATGGTTAGTCTTGATTGTGAATTTGATTGCATTGAAAGTCAGCCAAGGCATTAGTAAAGCACAATTCTGGACATCTTTGGGTAAGACATGAGGGCACGGTCTTCAGGAGTATATCTGGCCACAGCTTCTTACTTTCTGGCACTCCTCCCCTGTGCTCTGCTCCTCAACAGCCATCAAGTAAGAAGCTTTCTTGCACTATACTCATCTGCCATAATGTTTCTGCCTTGGAGTCAATAACCATGAACTGAAACCTCTGAAACTATGACCCATAATGTTTACATTGATCTCAGGTATTTTGTTCCAGCAATGTAAAGCTAACAAACTTTCAAAATGGTCCAAACCTCACAAATAAATTCTAGGTCCTCTTGGTCCCCACTTGCCATTAGTAAAGTAGATGTTGCTAGATCTTGGAAAATACATTCTGTTGTAGACAACTGGGTGATCATCACTCTTTGTCCTCTAGCACAACTGGCAGGAGTCCTTCAACATTTACCCAAGCAGCCATGTATATATAGTCTCACTAAACATTTAGCCAGATCTCCCTTTAATATCTTTCCTACTCATTGTATGAATTAATTTCAATACTTTACTACATGATTGACTGTTCTCTTTCACCATTTTATCAATGAGGTCTGCTACTGGCTCCAGGATCCTGCACCATATGGCTAGCTGACCAGCAAATTCACTCCTATATTATTCCAGAAGGGCACTGTTCCCTTATCAACTTCCAGGAAGAACTGATTTAAAATCTCATAAAACAGATCCCTCCACACTCAAGTGGGAAAGGTCGTATGTCATTTTGACTACTGAAATAAACAGCCATATTTCAACAGCTATTATGTCAAAACAAGAGAAGTTCTGTAGGGAATATTGTGTCTTTTAATTTGTAAGACAATAGCTCTTTCTGTGGGTGTAAAAACAGGGCTTCCATCTGAGCTGCATTCTCAGCCCAATCTTATTATTTGAGACAATTTCTCACCAATTTGCTAAATTGTCCAGGTTGAACTCAAACCCGCAATTTTGCTGCCTCAACATCCCAAAGTGCTAGGATTAAAGGCCTGCAACAGCAGGCCCAGAAAGACAGTAGTTCTTTGTGCACAGTTGTCAGTGTATGAGCCCCTATACATACAGTACTTCAAGTAGTTGGAAGCTAAGCCCTAAAATTTGTTGGAGATCATAAGTTGTCCCACTGGTAGACATACAGGCCATAAAGAATTATACCTTCAGCTTACCAACCAACAAAAAATATTACTCGGTGAAATTGGACACAAGAAGACCTTTTCTCTGAAACTGAGAAGTACCCATACCCCAAGGAATATTCAGAATTGAAACATATAATATATTTCAATTCCAATTACACATTATTCCATAGTGAACAGAATGAGAATCAGGTCACAGCCTCCCAATAATAAAATCACTTTTAGCGCTGTATCTTTTCATTGTAAATTCTCTTACTACATTCAATCACTTTTTACATAATCATAACTCACAAAGGTTTTTACACAGACATAGCATCAGCTTGCAGGATAGTAACCACCCTCCTTGGCTTTAAGGATAGGTTTGCACATTCACTTGCACATACACTAGGCCTCAAAAACATACACTTAGCAATATCTAGGTGACACATTATTAGGTAATTTCAGCCCTACCTCTCGTTGCCTACCTTTACAGTCTATTTTTGGAAAAAGTAGTATACAATATGAGACCACAGAGAACCTATGTTACCTCTCACTTCATCCACACATCTTGAATGAGTTTTAAAATGGGAGGCCCATAATAATAACTCCTTGACCAACACATAAATAAGGAAAACGACAGATCTCAGACAGCCTCAGTTCTCATAGTCTGGACCTCTCTGCTCTTTTAAATATTAGAAGCACTGCTCTTTTCTGTCCTACCAGATAAGAAAGACTTTTCTCATCCAATGAGCGAGTTCATGTAATCCCAAGTGCCACAGATCTCAGTTACCTTATACATCTTAATGTAGAACAGGCAATTTTTTAGTGCTGCAGAGTCTACCTTAACTGGCCAGTCTGACCTCTCTCTCATAAAATGGCATCATAATTTGTTGGCTACACATTCAAAGCTAAATGTGTTATCTCTTGCAGAGGGACATGCAAGGTCGAAGACATGTCTTAATTCATTGTTCCTTTGAAAATATAAACAGCTACATTTACAGTTAGACACTTTAACATGCACAAAGACAGCATTTTTTTAAAAAATAAGCCATAAAGTTCATTTCCCTGTGATTCTTGCGCTACACAATAGAGAAGATCCGTGATTAGAAAAGTAATAGGATTGCTCCATGCAGGTTGTAGAATATTCACTTGTGGAGGAGCCACTTCTAGACTTCAGCTCAGTGGTGTCCTATTCTACAACTACATGCTCAAGTGAAGACAGGGAAGAAATCTCTACAACTCAATAGACCCTGAAGGTGATAAGAAAGCAGCCTCATGAGAATAAGGGCTGAAAAGACTGATCCATGGTACATACATTAGAAATTTCATTTACATTCCCCAGGGTCTGAGTGACACAAGCCTGGAATCTGACTTTGGTGGTTCGAAAAGGAGGAGCTTGAATTACGTATCCCAGAAAACACAAAGGGAGGCTAGCTAGGATGACACCTGCATTTCTACCCACTAGAGAGGGAAGAGGAGGTCTGCCAAGATGGACATGTGGACTCTAAGAAAGAGAACATGGTGGGTTTTTTCTCCACCATCCTGAGGAAGGGATAACTGCTGACATTTAATGTTTCAGCAAGGGTAGAAAACATTTCTGAGGCTTTCATAAAGTCAAACATAGAGTTACCATATGACCTTGTGATTCTAGCACTAGGTACATTCAAGAGATGTGAACATATGCTCATATAAAAACTTATCTTTAAATGTTTGCAGCAGCATTATTCACAATAGCTAAAAATGGAAAACAAATGTTTATAAATTAACAAGTTAAAAAGGAAATGTTTATACAATGGACTATTATTTACCATACAAAGGAATGACAAAGTCACATGTACTGCAACATGGATGAACTTTGAAAGCAATTACACTGCATGAAAGAGCAATTCACAAACGATAACATGTTGCATGATTCTATGTATAGGAAATGTTAATAATAGACAAAATCATAAAGCCAGAAAATTCATCATTGATTAAGATAATGTGGAGAAAGGGTAACTGAGAGTGACTGCTAGAAGAAACAGGGTATCACTTCTAGGGTGATAGAAATGTTCTAAGATGAGATAGTAGGAGTAGCTGCAAAATACTGAGATTCTACTAAAAACCACTAAATTGCATGCTTTAAAATGGTGAATTGTACGTATGTGAATTGTATCTCAGAAACTTTAAAACAAAACAAAAATAAACATTTCTCCAACTCAGTTTACATAGGTCATGAATTCAAGGAACCCAGGCTTGCATAGTGTATGTCATGAATGCTGTATCAAAGACACCAATCAGGGCTGTAGTCATAGAAACTGTCAACAGCTTCCAAAGTGGTACGATCACAAAACTGGCAGGGTAGCGCTGCTAGGTTTTGGGGGAAGCTCTAAGTCTTCCCACACACACTTCTTTGGAAGGTGTTGGAGTGTCCTTATGACTTGGTAGATGACTCCCCCTAGAATGATTAACCCCACTGAAAGACATAAAAAAGCTAGACTTTTTTTATAATCTAAACTCAGAAGTCACAAAACATTATCACAATAATGGGGATTTGATTAGGAATAAGTCTGTAACACCAGCACACACTCAAGTTAAGGCATTACATTTACAAAGAAGATATTATTCTCTCATCTTCAGATGAAGAAACTGAGGCTCAGAGAAATCAAATACATTTCCCAAGGTCACAAGGTCAACTGGTACAAAAGCTCACCTATTCATTTACTGAAGTACAAGGACTGAACCCAGGGCCTGATACATGCTATGCATACTCTCTACTACTGAATTACAACCCCAGGCCCAGAGCTCATTTTTTAACCTACAAACAGGCTACCTGAAACCTTTGCTCTTCACTTCTCTCAATAAGACATGTCCACACATGAAGCCAAAGATGCATGTGGCCCAAAGAACCAGCTAAATCATCCACGAGGCTGAGGTCTAAACCTACGGACAGATTTTTAGCTCCTCAGGTGTTGCTGAGGTACATACTGGATTTGAAACTGCTTTTGTGGACCTAATGGTTTTGTACTACTAATATGGACAATTAACCACAGCTCAGTGGTATGTGCCTTGAGGACAGAGACCTCACCTCAAGCTTCCTTCTAGAGACTACTGCAATGGTGCGGATCCTGCCTGAAGGAGCTAGGCACTCTGAAAATATCAGTGAGCGAAGGATGATGAGCAAATGCCACCCACAATGTGAGTTCTAGGAGGTGCTGAGGGAAGGGAAGGATGCATAGGACGTGCCAGGGAGATGGCCAAACTAGCCACTTAGTCCCGTAGGCATGTGGTTCACTGGGGCCCACATGAGGCCGATGCCTGAGCATACGGAAGTATCTCAAACCAGCCCAAAGCAAGGATGGTTTTAGGAAATAGCGTTCAATACAAGTCTTTGGGCTCAAATCATTCCCAAAGTGGGCACTTTTTAGGAATGATTTGGGATTTCCTACACAATCAAATCCCCATTATGTCCAAATAATTTCAAAGAGTCAAAATTTATACTAACAACTTGGCCCCTTTCTGTCTTAAGGTCCATATAAGTAATGAAAGTACTGTACTGAAGCCTGTGTACAAAGATCTGTGCAGGATTATGTGCCTGGGATGTAAGATCTAGGATGAAAGGCTTTTTCAACAGTATTTCTCCCTGAAGTCTGGTTGGCCCTTGGCCAGAAGGTGCACCACAGCACTGAGTCGCCCTAGAAAAAGGCACCAGACAACTTGAGTTATAGAGTTAACAGGCCTCACACCACCAACAGGTTACACTTATTAACTGCTTAAATAAAGAGCTATTCCAGGCCAAAGACTGGTGTTGACTCATCATTTAAACAGATTATCTTATGGAGACAAGAAATTTTTTCAACATTTTCTCTTATAAGTACTTACCATCTCCCAAATAATCAGTATTTCAGATATAATTTTCACTTTTGAGAATTTTTTTTTCAAATTTTAGAGATGCAGGCATATTATAACTCTGTCACTGTGAATGGATAAATATAGTCCTTTGCTACCATCTAGTGGAACCACAAAGCTTTACACTGAAACAGTTTCTGTTTTTAGGGCTGGGGCATAGCTCTGCAGGTAAAGCTTTTGTATGGCAAGAACAATGCTTTGGGCTCCATTCCCCAGCACCACATAAACTGGGCGTGGTGGTGCATGCCTATAATCCCAGCACTCAGGAGGCTGACGCAGTAGGTAGGATTGCCATGAGTTTAAGGCCATCCTGGGCTGGCTACATTGTGAATTCAGGACCAACCTGACCAACAGACCAAGACCTTGTCTAAAAAAAAAGTTTCTGCTTTAACATAATCACTGTACTGTTTTAGCCATCATCAGAAACACGCCTAACAAAAACAGCAAGAGATTTGCCTGGTGCCCATCTTGGCCAAAGAACCTATTGTGTTTTATGTTTTGCAATGTACACCAACTCCAGATAGCTCTAAAGTAAGCTGACAATAATCATATGTAGCATAAAGTTTACAAATCCATAAAAATAACTGAAATATTTTAAGTTATTAGTACAAGACGACAGACAGAACAAAAGGAGCCGTGAACAGAGGGAAGCTCTAATTATTTTTTACTCTAAAACTAGTTAGAATTCTAAGCTGCTGTATGATGAATAATACAGCTACCTGAGGAGGAGAAAGCTAGCTATTGATCAGCGCTCATACTTACCTCCTTTTACAGAACTAAAAGTTGTATCTGATCAAATGGCCAAACCTCCCCCTCCAGACACTAGCCTCCTGCCCCTGCACCTCCTTCCAGAAACAACATGGTGGTTAGCAACTCACAGAGTAAGAAGATTGCAGCCTGCATACCATCCCTAGAGCTCCCACCGAGAATTTTACAAGGCATAGAAATGAACAAGTGGAGCTGAAGGAATGGCTCCTCGGTTGGAGTGCTTGCCTAGCAAGCACTAAGTCAAACACCAAGTACATGAGTTCAATTCCCCGGCAGCAAATAAAATGAGTGTGGTGGTGCACACCTGTAATCCCAGCACCCTGGAGGCTGATACAGGAGGACTGCCATGAGTACAAGGCCAGCCCGGGCTCCACAGTGAGTTAAGGACCAGCCTGGGCTCCCTATTGAGTTCAGGACCAGCCTGGGCTAAAGAGAAAGACCATGTCTCAAAAAAAAAAAAAAGAGCAAGTGGAGATAGTAGAGTAGAAAGTGGGAAACAATAAGGAAGGTCATGAGAAGAAGGATGGATGAAGACAGGTGAAATCTGACAAAGGAGGGACCTTAGATGAGAAGAAATTTAAAGGCAAATCCTTGGAGAACACCAAAACTTAGAGGATTGAGAAGAAAGACTAGTGATAGAGGGACCAGTAGAGCAACAAAATGAAAAATGGAGGAGCTTAAAAGTCATACAGATAGAGGGACCATCAGACATACTGAGGGGGGGCAGAGAAAAGACATATGGATCAGTACAATTATGGGATGTTAATATAACTCTTTTCTATGGCTATCTGCATTTTATATAAACCTTCTGTTTTTTTACACACACAGTGTTCCTGTTTTCTTAGACACACATCCCCATGAGGTTCACCAATTCCTTCCTCATATATTTCACATCACCCTAGAATATCTCCTATTCTCAAACATATAGTCACACCAGAAACAAGTCATTAGTTATCACTTCATATTCACCATCACTCTAACTATGATTCATATTTGCCTTTATTGGCTCGAAAGTGCCCACTCTTAAATTTCATAGTCCAATTGCAGTGTTATATCTACATCCAAAGCAAATGTTCATCTGTGCCCATAGAGTTTCTAAGAACCACAGTGATTTGTCCCAATGTCCATAACACCTGAAAGGATAGAATCTTTGTATGCCATCAAGTCTTCAACATAATTTGATCAGTGAATAAGGTCTCTGGTTCAAGTTAAAGAAGGACAACTTTCAACTTTTACCCAAGAGCTCATCGTTCTTGAAAGAAGGAACTGAGTAAAAAAAAAAAAGTAGCAATGAATGTATTAATAAATAGTAGTCTGAACAACACAGATCTCAGCAATGGCTTCTAGGACTCCACATCCTCCTCCTGTCCTTAGCAAGATAGTTGTGTCCACATAATCTCAGAATATGGGTCAGTCATTAGGTAACAGAGTGATCTTCCCACCCTTCCCTCCAGCAAAACTGGCAGGGATTCCTCATCTCTTAGCTGAGAATACAAGCCTCTATGGCCTTGTGCTTTTGCTTGAGCATAGATTTTAATGTCCTTTCCTTGCTGCTCCTAGTAGAAATGGAATCTCAACACACCCCTGCATAATTGACAAACTATAGTCAAGAGGAATTACTTTATCTGTAGACACGGTCACAAGTCAAAATAAGCAGATTTGACATCTTGGTGACAAAGAAGGTAGGTCAAAAAACAAGAAATGCTTTTCTGGGATTTATGGGTTTCTCCTCCTTTGAAACACCCACAAATACCAGCATAAGTCTCAAGGACAAAGGTCAAAGATGCCTCCTTGTCACCAAAGACTTGAGCAACATGGTCTAAGACCACACGTCAATATTTCAGACATTACATTGTTTTTGTTTTTTGTTTTTTGTTTTTTAGTCTGGAGCTCTATTCTGAGGCGGGGGGCATCAAAAATCCCCATGTTTCAAAAGACCCTGATGTGCTTCATAACAATGTTTCAAGAGAGATAGAAAATGAGTAAGACATTGCCTCTAAGGAATTCCTCACAGCCCTCACAACCTCTCTTTTTCAAGAATACTGTTTAGGCGCTTTCCATTCTCAGATGAGCTATGCTACAAGATTATCCCTGCATAGCCTATATCGCTATTGCAAGGTCAAGGTCATCAAGAATATATGCACATGCAATTCCCAACACATGGATAACACCAGGGCTTTCTCCTCTGGGTATATCCTTTAGTCTAAAGGCCTTCCACGGATGGAGAGTACTAGTGTTGTCCACAGTCCACCACGTGTATTTCTCCGCAGAACTCTGAGTCTTGCAACTAGAGACTCCCGTGGATTATGACATAAGGAGTGGGATGCATAATGCAATGGATTTTCAACAGCTTCAGTAAGCTTTACTCACGAGCATGAATTAGAAGGGTAAGGACTAGTTTCTGACTCATGTATGAAGAGAGCCTGGGGTTGGAACTGCCCTTACCAAAATATACAAAAGGAGGCTGGCCACAGAGTAACCTGTGCCTCTATCTCATGTAGAACAGAGGTTTGGGTTCTCCCTGTGGACATGTGGACAATGGGAAAAAGTGTTAATCCACAGTTATAATAATCAAAATGGTGTGGTAATGGCATAAAAACAGATGACTAGATCAATGGTGCAAAACAAAAATTCCAGAACTAAACCTACACATATGTGGTCAACTAATCTTCAGTAAAGGTGCCAAGAATACACAAAGAGGCAAGAATAGTCTCTTCTATAAATGCTACTGTGAAAACTAGATATACACGAAAGAATAAAGGACCTTTACTTTACATAGTTGTTGTGGTTCAGATCTCGAGTGTTCCCCAAAAGTCTCATGTACCTATGGATACTGTGTACTGTTGGGAGGTAGGGCATGGCTTGAAGGGGTACATGCTTGGGGCTTGACCTGCAAGGGTGTGTGCTGTTTCTACCCTTCCTCCCAGACTTGGCTCTGTTCTGCCATACTGTGAGGACCTCTGTCTCCAGCTCAGACCCCACATGTGATCTCACAAATTTCCAGCCACCCACCTGTAAATAGACTATGACCTTCTGAAACTGTGAGCTAAAATAAATCTTTATCTCCCTAAAGTTGTGAATGTCAGATATCAAGTCACAGAGACAAAAAAAATATTAACACAATAGTACACAAAAAATCAACATAAAATGGATTAAAGATTTAAATGTAAGACATAAAACTCCTGGAAGAAAACCTGGGGGGGAAAACCACTTGATACTGGTTTTAGCAGTGATTTTTGGATATGGTGCCAAAAGCACAGGAAACAAACACAAAACTAAGGGTTCTGCACAACAAAGGAAACAATCAAAAATTAAATGGAAACCTTTAGAATGGAAGAAAAACATATGAAAATCATATCTTATAAAGGGCTAATATCCAAAACATATGACAGATTGCTACAACTCTCAGCAAAAAAAAAAAAAAAAAGCTTCAGTTTTAAAATGGACTTCAGGTGTGTGCTTCATGCCTGTAATCCAAGCTCCTCAACAAGCAGGAGGCAAGAGGATCTAAAGTTCAAGCTCAGCCTGATAAAATAAAAAGGGATGGGATGTAGCTCTACTTGCCAAGCATGCAGGAGGCCTGGGGTTCAATCCCCAAAGGTTGAAGAACAAAAGATAATTACATTCTTAAATCCACTGCAGCATTACCCACAACAGCCAAAATGTGGAAACAATCCAAGTGTCCATCAAAGGATGAATGAACAAAAAGATGATTCAGCCTTAAAAAAAAGACAGCAATCATGCCATTTGCAACAATGTAGATGAATCTAGAGGAAACTATGCTTACTGAAATAGCCAGATGCATAAGGATCTCACCTATATGTGGAATCTCCCAATAAATAGTTGATCTCATAGAAACAAAAAACACAAGGAGGGTTCCCAGGGGCTAGAGAACAGGGAAAAGAGGTAATATTGGTCAAAAGGTATAATCTTTCAGTTAATGAAAATGAACGACTTCTATAGATCTGATGTACAGCATGACCACATCAGTTGACAGTACTGTAGCATATAGTTGTAATTTGTTAGGAACCTAGATCTTAAATCTTCTCAACACACATATGTACACACAGGTAACTGCAGAGATAATGGACAGTTGGCTTGATTGGGATCATTACATAATATACACATATATCAAAACATCAAGCTGTATCCTTAAATATTATACAATTTTACATGTCAATGATAACTCAATAAAGATGAGGGTTTTTTAACTTTGTCTTGTATCCTGTGGAATTAGCAAAAACAGGGATTAACAGGAGGCTCACACAAATGAAGTCCATAGATTTTAGGCTCTTGTAGGTAATTGGTCACAACTTGAAACCATCTTCTTAGTGAACTGAGTCAAACATATAAGGTTAAATAGTGCATGGTTTCTCTAATATGAAAAACCCAGAATACAAACATTTTATAGAACCAAATGGTGTGATAGTGAGAGTCATGAGGGATAGACAGGGTGTGGGAGGGCCAAAATGTAGAGGGGAAAGGACTGTAATGTTGACATGATATGTATGTGCACAAAATACTCAAGGTCAATGTAACCATTGTGTATCACATATATACTAATAAAAATGGGGGAAAATAAGTAAATAATGCAATGAGACTGACTCAGGAGTGAACCATCTCTACCACATGCATACGAAAGGACTGTGCTTTCCAATATCCACATGTGGAGTTTATAATATTGAGTGATCTGAGATTTATTAAAATCTAAGCATCCAAAGGAATCCTTGGGAAAAAAAATGAGGGAGCACAACAGAGGTGAGACCCAAAATCCTAACCTAAATTGAATGGGAAGTCAAACACACAGCCTCTCAGAAAAGAGATTTGGCAGAGGCTCTATTATGGGTTGAACTGTGTTCTCCAAAACACATACATTGAAGTCTTACCACATAACATTTCAGAACATGATCTTATTTGGAAATAAGAAGTTATAAAGGCATTCAAGTTAAACGAGGACATTAGGGTGGCCCTGTTCCAATATGATTTGTGTCTTTATAAGAGGAAATTTGGATATAGATGAACCCACAGAGAGAAGGCCATGTTACCAGGAAGATAGCTGTCTATTAACATAAACCACAGAGAAAAGCCTGCAACAGATCCTTCCCTCACAGCCCTCAGAGAAACCATCTCTGCCAGCACTTCGACTTCTGATTTGTGGAGTACAAAACTGTGAGGCAAATTTCTGTTGTTTAAACCTCTGGACTTATGGAACTTGTTGCAGCAGCTTTGTCAAACAAGTATGGCTCTGAAGGCAAAGACAAATGTCAAATATTACCATAATTAAAAGTGAAATGCTAGAACACCCTACAAAGAAATAGAAACAAACAAGATCTCTGGGCATTGCTTGTCATGCATATCGAGAATCTAAAAAAGTGGAACTCATAGAAACAGAAATGCAAGTGTGGTTACCAGGGTGGAGTTAATGCAGGTATTTTAGCCAAAGGATACAAAGTTTTAGTTGTAAGATGAACCCTCTGGTGATCTCATGTATAGCATGTATAGTTAATAGCAATGTATCATATACTTGAAATCTGCTAATAGAGTAAATCTTAAGTATTCTTACAAGGAATGAGGTGCTAGATGTGTGACTTAGCTTAATGGAAGAAATCATTTTACAATGTATATCCAATCATCACACTGAATACCTTAAATATTTATAATATTCATTTGTCAATAATATCTGAATTCTACTGAAAAAGAATTTTTAAAAGAATGAAATGGTTCTCTGACTTAGGTCAGGACACTAATCCACCAAGGAAACTGATATTTATTATCACCAGCTGCACTGGGGCCCATTTTTTATCTCACCTCAGTCTCATACATAGCAAGGATTATGAATATCTCTCAAATACATCTGGAGAAGAGGAGGCTCAAAGAGAATAAATATTTCTGTCAATGCCACAGGGCCAATAAATAGCAGGCACCTATTGAGAGTAGGAAGGAATTTCTCAATACTCAGTAACTAGGGGCTATATTATTCTACATAGGATTTCTATTTCCTTGAAGTGACCACAGAAAATTTTGTTGAGAGTATCCAGATAAGCAAGGGACTGCCTTAAAATTTCTTCCCATTTCTAAAAAGTATAGACCCGCAAGCCAGTTATTACACCTAAAGAAAATAACGTTATTTTCTCTTTATTCTGGTAAAAGCAGCTCAACAATAACACTGTTGAGGACACAGTGAACAAATTCCCACATAAATATGCTACTAAGAAACTGGATGGCCAAGAAGTTATAATGAGGGCTGCAGGAAAGCACCTCTCTCTTCAGTACTTGTTATCCAAGGTGAGAGATACAGGGTGACTTCTCAACCATGTTTACACCCAATGTACTAATATTTTTTTAATCAGACAGACCCTGAAAATGTGGAAAAATTAAAAGGCCTCTGAGGAAACCAACTAGTATGGTCCGGGAGGCTGAAGCAGGAGGATTGTAAATTCAAGCCCCACTTGAACAACTTAGTGACTTAGCAAGACCTTGTCTCAAAATAAAAAAATAAGAAAGGACTTGAGGGTATCTTAGTGTGAAGGCCCTGGGTTCATTCCCCAGTACCGCCAAAAAAAAAAAAAAAAAAAGTAAGAATGAAAATTTCACTCTAGCAATGATCCTCTGAGAATAAAAAGAAAGTTATTTGTTTTCAATGAAGTGAATGATTTCTTTTATTTAACCACATAAATCCAAAATACTGGGCTGGAGGAGTATGTCAGTGGTAGAGTACTTGCCTAGCTAATGTGAGGACTCAGGTTTGATCCTCAATACCACTTTTAAAAAAGAAACAAATGAAAAACTAAAAATATTGTCATTGTGGCCTGTTAGTAATATAAAAGATAAGATCTTTCCTTTAAAAACAAGTTGTTAACACAACAAGAGCTGAAGGTGCTCATGCCAGCAGCAGGGTCCACATGTATCTTACAATTCAGAGAAGAGGGAATTAAAGGTTGCTGTATGACATGTACATTATATCTACTTTGTCTTCCTGGATTTCCTCCAATTCAATTCACTTTTATCCTATCTTTCTCCTTTTCACTCTTTCTCTATTTTTCCCCTATCTCTCAATGTTCTCACTTATAAACCTATTACCTAGCCCCCAAAATGCAGTGGTATTCAATATGAAGACTTGGCTTTAATCATTCAAGGACACTTTCCTAGCTTTGACTAGCCTGGGAGAATCTTAATAGAATGTATTTCTACATTATTTGTCTCCCATATACATGATTTCTTAAGTTAGATGTTTTCTCTGATGACCACGGAGAATACCCCGGTTCTGTTCTCACCCTTTTCACTATCAACTTGTTCTGTTTTATCCTGCAGAACCAACTATATTTTTCCAAAACTGCATTGTGACCTTAGCAGTCTCATAAATGAAGAAGCTAAAAAGTCCATCAAGTAAATATTTGAAAAGCAGCTAGCACCTTGGGAGCCCATTCCCTGCAGGAGCTGAAGCTCCCTGGTATCCACCATCACCTCACTACAAACAGGGCTGTCCTTCATAGTCTTGTAACTGGGCTCCCAGGATGTCATGATCCAAAAAAAAGCACAAAGAATATAATAAGAGGGAATTCTTTTGCAAAATTGCAGACCCACAGATGTGAACTGATCAGACACCAAGAAGTACAGTGAATTCAAAAGTCAACAAATACCAAGTCTTTTAAGTCATCTTTAAAATACAAAAGAGGTTCCCAGAAAATAACCACTAGTATAAATATCCCTGCTTGAGTAGATAGAGATAATCCAATGTAACAATTATTTCTGAGAACAGTCAAAGGCCTCAGCTCCAGAGAGGAGAAGGGTATCAACCTGTGCTAGAGTTTGCAGGTATGTACCCTAACCACTCATAGAATGAATTGTCTGCTTGGTACTTTGAATTGTCAAAATTAATACTAAGTCTTGATTTGGGGCCAGATCCCAAATTGTAGATGAATTACCATGACTTGTATATTTTATAAAGATGGCCATTATGCCACTAAAGACAGCCATTGATAAACTTATTGATTCCATTGATTTTCATTCCCAAATGGACTTAATCTCTGCTTAATGACATGGGGCAGGAACTGATTTACATCTTTTGCAATCACCTGATTGTATCTGCAACCAGAGAAGATGGTTTAAATATCATTTACTCTTCCCCTTGCCCAGCAACAGTACTTACAGTGAGCCCATGAGGACCTGCCCAGGTGTAAATGAAAATGTACAAAGGTGAATTTGGGGGACCATTTTTAAAGTAAAATACAACAGCCCATATCTAAACCAACAGAACAGGATTCATTCTTTATGCACCTATGTAAGCAGGTTTAGAGGGGAATGGACAGCTTTTCAAGCCCACTAGTCCTAATCTATCTTTAACGTATGCATAAATCCATGAACAAACAGGAATATTCAGGAACCTGGATGCATCAAAACCATGAGGAAGGTCAAAGTGCAGACAGAGTCCCTACATCTGAGACAGCCATATCTGGAAGGTTACTAGGCACTTTCTCCTGTATATCTGAGGTACATTTAGTACATAATATATTTTTTCCATGGAAAGATCTTCTTCCCTTTAAAAATAAATATTTTCAGGTGAAAACTCACTTTGTAAATGTTCTCATTTGGTACCCATTTCGTAAAAAACACAGTCAGGGTGCACCAACATTTGTTTTTACATTGTTACTCTATTCATGCCCACCAGTACCCACTAACAAACCATCAAAGTCTCTAAAATAGTATGTATCAAGTGGTAGCTTCAGGCTAGGACCACAAATGAACCCTGAAGTGTGCCACTGCCTACAGACTGCATCTTTTACCACAGGTTCTTGTCTGTATGATGTCAGTTACTGACACTTTATTTCAAAGTGCCTCTGTATGACTTGATTCTAGTGGAAAAAATGGCCTACACAGCATGTTGTAGAATTTCTAAGGTGGGCTACTTGTCAGCTTGAACATCTTTCAAGTAATCGTATATAATAGGCTAATATAATTCCTATATGAGACATAAAGCATATATAATACTGAACAAGCTATCATGTTCCGTGACAAATTTGATTTTATGGTAATTTTAAGATAATCAGTTTTTCTTGAACAGACTCAGAAACTATACTCTGGACATCAGAAACATCCCTTAGAACCAAGAGAAGAATGCCACATACTGAACATAACTGTTCCCAAAATACAATCAGCAGCACTAGCTGCAATATATTGTTCATGTATTGGCCCAAAAGGACCAATAAACTTACATCAGTCATAGTCTTATTTGAAAGTTTTTCCACACCCAAGGTAATTTTTTGATCTTGTCCATTAGGACTTGGAGCCATAGTGACCCGTGCCCATGTCCGTAAGAGCTGAAGAGGCTCAACTGCTTTAAGACTCCAACATACCTTAATCAATGCATAAAGTCTCTAGTTCCAGTCAGAGAAGGAGGGGCTACACACTCTTCCCTAGGCCTGTTTGTTCTTAAAAGGAGAAATATCTGGTGTCTTTGTTACTTTTTTGTTGCTAGGACAGAATACCCACCATCCACAATTTTAGGGAAGAAAGATTTATTTTAACTCACAGTTTCATAAAAATCCTTTAAAGATACTTTAAGGGATGAGCACCATGGCATAGGCTTAGTTCCACCACTCTGAGAGACTGAACTATAAAGATTCCAAGTTAAAGCCCAGCCTGGCAACTTAGCAACTTAGCAAGACCCTATCTCAAAATGAAGAATGAACAAAGGGTTGGGGAATAGCTCAGTGTGAAGGCCCTGGGCTTGAGACCCATACCATAAATAAATAAATATTTAATTTTCTAAAAAGTAAAAATGTTCTTGTATATTAACACTTTAATAGTAACAAAGGAAGTAAAAATAAGAATAAGGCAAATGTTAAGTTGGACAGGGTGGCACTTTGGGAAGCCAAGCAGGAGGCTGCAAGTTCAAGGCCAACCTGCATAGCTTAGTGACTTAGTAAAACCCTGCCTCGAAATAAAAATGAAAACTTAAAAGTACTGAAAATGTATCTCAGTTCAAAAGCCCTGGATTCAATCCCCAAGACAATGAAAGAAAGAAAGAAAGAAAAGAAGGAAAGAAAAAAAGAACGATACTTGTCCCATCTGCCAAAAGTATAACAGGGAACAAAGCAGTATAAATGACTTCAATGTGAGCTATAAGATACCTCTGTAATGAGGTGGCACTTCTGGACTACAATTAAATGATTTTCCATTCTGCAGCCCTATTTTCAAGGGAGGACAGGGCAGAAACCTTCATATGCCAACAGACCCCAAAGAAGTTAAGGAAACTGCCCCATAAATATGATGATTGGAATGGCTGACCTCAGGGCAACATTTCAAAAACTCACATTCCCTGAACTCAGAGCAACATAGCACCCAGTATCTGATTCATGCAGAGGGGAAAAAATGAGGCCAAAGCTGCCCTTGCCAGTAGGGAGAGAAAAAGGCTGATGTAGGAGAGAACTTACTTTCCCCTGATGTAGAATAAAGTTTGGTTTATATCCCCTGGAATTAGAGGGATACTGGTTCACAGAAATGAAGTCTAAAACTGACATCACTGAAGGTATAAGGAGCTGGCACGGAGCAAACATCACTTCTGCTATCTGCAGAAAAAAGACTTGTGTTTTCCATGATCATCATTTGGACCCTGCGAAAGAGAGCAGACTAAGATTGTTTTAAGTGGAAAGCACCAAAAAAAGAAGCACACAAATAAACAACAAGAAAAAACTTCAATGGAAGTGAGGGCCACAAACCCTGGGTGTTTAGAGTCTCATGCCCAGACAGAGCTGGATCCGTGGACCCTCCAGGTAAATGGAGACAGGCACCAGCCTTATACTCACTTAACAAGAGAATATGAAAATGGAGCTGCTCTGCTGAGGAGAAGACATGTTGGCCCAGGTCCGTATGCATACCCTTAGAAATGGTGGGAATTTTCTCCACTCTCATGAGAGTAGAACAAAGATTACTTCCCCCAACTTTAATTAAAATTTTTAAAAAGAAAACTTGACTCGTGTTTTCGGCAGTTAGTGGGATGTGAGAATGAATGCCTGACTATGAAGTTAATACCATAAAAAGAAGACACATTTAAAGGGCTGGCCTGAAAGTGAGCTACATTTCCAACACATGTAAGAAAAGGTCTGAGATTTCCACAGTTACCCTGAGAAGCCTGTGAAAGTGAATGTGCTCAGCTTGTTTTAAAAGTAAAACACTAAGGTGAAGCACCCAAAGATATAATGACCCCGACAAAAGTGTGGGTCACAAGGCACTAAGGGAGCAAGGTACTATTGGCTGGTTGTAAGAAAAGCACTGGAACTAGCCACCTGAGACCCTTTTAGGAAGCTGAAAATATGCCCATAAGAACGTCAGATCAGGATTCCCTCTGTTGACTGCTTCAAAGCCACAATCTAACTTTGCTAACCACACTTTGCTAACCACACCAGGGTGTGCTCTTCTCCACATGGATCTCTCTCCCTGGGGACCACTTTAAGAGCAGTGATCAAGGGCAGAAGAAATAAAGATAGGAAAGGTTTTTTATAAAGTCACGATATCCATTCTGCTACACATATACAGTCATCAGTAGCAGGATGATATAACAATCAGGAATGCTCCAGTGGAAAAAATATTGCAGCATTCAGGAATGACATAGTACACTGAGCTTCTAAGTGTTTGGAAGTGACAACATGATAGTAAATTACTTAAAAGTAAACAGGTGGCTGTGGTCCTTTTGATTATTTCCTCCTATACATGCAAAGGTACTTCTAATGTGTACAAAGAAGAAAATTTTTTCTTTATGCCTATTATGGTTTGGATTTAAAATGTTCCACAAAAGCCTTGGATGTTATGGATTCCCTGTGGAACCATGTGCTGTTTGGGAGATTGGGGCCTGGTCTGGAGGGGTGGATTGTAGGCGTGTGGACTGGGTTACAGGCATGTGGATTGCAGACATGTAGACTGGATTACAGGCATGGGGAAGGGGCTTAAACCTGGAAGGGTCAGAAAACGGGGCTGGACCCAGAAGGGGCAGATCACTGGGATGGGACCTGGAAAAATATATGCTCTTCCTGCCTTCCTTCTGCGACTTGACTGAACTTGACTTGGCTTCCTGTTTGCAATGCTGTAAGGAGCTGTCTCCACCTCCACCTGTACCATGTGCTTCCACTGTTGCCAGCCACATATGGATGGACTGTGACCTTCTGAAACTGTGAGCTAAAATAAACTTTTCCGCCCCTAATTTGTGTATGTCAGACATTGAGCCACAGTGACAAAACAGTAACTAAGACAATGCCCATCAAAAGATGTTCAACCAACTAGTGATTATAACCTGCTCTGAAAGAAAGTCTACTTTTTTGAAAAGAGTCTGCCTTCCCTCAAACAATTCTGGGACAACAACATCAAAAATATTATCCAAAAGAAGAAACCAAGCCAGGCATGGTGACACATGGCTGTAATCCAGCCCAGATGCACCTCAGTACAAAGGCCTTGGGTTCATTTAATACCTGGTACTGCAAAAGAAAAATTAAAAAGGAAGAAACCTTTTTCAGAAAAGGCTGGATAAATATAGACTGATAACTTCTGAGACAGGAGATAAAACATCCCACTTTCTAGCAATAATAGCATCCCATTTCTGCCTGCAGGGTGTCACTTATATTTTCTAATAGAACATCGGGGCCTTATTAGCAAAGAACTAAAATCCCAGAGTTAATCTGTCAAAAGTCTGGGACAATAATCACTCAGTTCTTGTGAGACTGGGCAGGGGCCTACATAAAGACAGACCATGTAAGGCATCTCTACTAATTAGCATACAAAGTTGGGCTCAGGTTTTCTAGACTGGCATGAAGCTCAGAGAATGTGTACAGTTTGGAAGACACATATGAATACCAGAAGAAATGTAAACACAAGAAACTGGTATTCACCAAAATGAAGTGCTACCCATACTGGTCAGCCAAACTAAGTAGATGCATGAAGCTAAAGTGAAATCAATATCAACCTTTTATTTTACTTTGTTTTGTTTGCAGTGCTGGGGATAGAACCCTAGGGCCTCTTATATGCTAGAAAAGTGTTCTACTACTTAACTCTACCCTACTCCCTTGAGGGATATTTTAAATTCACGAAACAGGCTCCGTGAGAAAATCCACAAGACTAAACATTCAGGCTTGGAAAGTATGCAAACATCACATTGCAGACAGTCTAATATGAAAATTCTCTCTAAAAACAACCAAGTAGATTCAGGTCCTGAAAGAACTAAAGACAGTAGTGTTAAGCAGGTAGTTACACAAAGCAGGGGAGGGGAGCAAGAGGAAGGGTGCAGGAATGTGGTACAAAACAGCATTCTGTGCCAGTTACAGTTAAGCAAAGAAACAGAGTACAAAATAGAGTACATTTGCAATCACTCATTAGGTCTCAGACCTCAAGACCCAGGGCCTCTCTTTCCAGAACAAGACATACAATATTGCTAGTTGCTATAGCCTATGACCCATTGATATTAGGAAAGGAAATGTTCTTTTTTTGAGATAGTCTCACTCTGTAGTCCAAGCTGGTCATAAACTTTCTATGCAGCCCAGGCTAACCTCAAACTCATAGCAATCCTTCTGCCTCAGCCTGGAAGTATTATTTAAAGACCTTCCTCCTTCCCACCCTGGGCTGGGAACTTGTTTACATTAACAATTTATCTTTTATAAATTTCTTTTGTAAGTTTTTTATATGATTAAAGCCCCCAAGAGTATACTGACCATCTTAAAAGAATGGGAAGTTATTTGCAACTCCAAAGTAGCTTCTAAGAAAAATGTCCATAGACATCACAGGGTCCCGGAACCCTAGGATTAAGTCTTGTGTGCATAAAAAGGTATTTAGACTTTCACTCAGGATGGATGCCTTGTGAGCACTGTTCTCCTTCTCACTTGAAGGCATAACCCTCTCAATATCAACTTTACAAAAAATTCTCTCTACTTCAGCATAGCTGCCTACACGTCTTGACTGAACTCTTTCATCAAAGACACAAAGAACCGATGATCAAGGCTCACAAGGACTAGTTCATGGCATTAGGATCTGGCTTCCTGGCGACAAGTCCCATACATGGGAGATCTGCATGTACGCTGACAACTCCTACAACAATAAGATAAAAGGACACTAGCTTGCCCCCACAATGACTTCTCAATATTTTTTCCCTTCCTCCTCTTTTCTTTCTTCCCATGCCACATTGCTGTTCCTCATTACTGTTCCTTATTTCTCTCCTACTCTGGCAAGGGATATTCATAAAGAGTGCAATGGTTTTCTGACACAGGTCAGAGCCTCAATTGTACAAGATGACTTTCCTAGGGGTATCTAAGACAGTCCCTGATAGAACCCACTTTCCCCAAACTGTATTCTGTATGTATGGTTTTCTATGACAAATCCGAGGCTTCTACTAGTTTTTCCTCCTTTCTTTTCCACAATTAATTTCTCCCACTTAAAAATTACTTAAAAGTCTCTTATAAGAAAAATAACTTATAAATATTTAAGATCTTTTGTTACACAGCCATTTCTTTAGTTTGGCAATACAAGTACAAAAAAACAGTTAGTAAATAAGCCAGCAAAAGTTAAAACTTTTTGTGAGATAGAACAGTATGCACAACATGAAAAGATAATCCACAAAATAAAAAATACATTTATAAGTTATGTATCTGATAATGTTGTAGTATCCAAAACATAAAAAAAAAAACCTCTTAAAACTATAATAAAAAGACAACCCAATAAGCTGGCCACGGTGGTGCATGCCTATAATCCCAGCACTCAGGAGGCTGAGGCAGGAGGATTGTCCAGAGTTTTAGGCCAGCCTGAGCTATATAGGGAGTTTAGAAACAGCCTGGACTACAGAGTGAGATCCTGTCTCCAAAAACAAAATACAACCCAATTTTAAAACAGGTAAACATACATTTCTCCCAGGAGGACATATAAATGGACAAAGTACACATAAAAGAATACTCAGTATCATTGATCATGAAGCAAATGCAAATCAAAATCACAATGAAATACTATGTCACATCTACTAGGATGACTATAATGGAAAACAAGTGTCAGCAAAGATTTGAAGAAATAGAAACAGTCATACATTTACAGAATTCAATAGTACAGTACTCAAAAATACCTCATTAGGGCCTCAGAAATATCAGACATAGTCACCTAACGGTTTACCAATTCTAGTGGAGGTTTATACCAAAGAGAACTGAAACACATGCTCAAATGTTCATAACAGTATAAGATATAATTGTCAAAAGTTGGAACAGTCCAAGTGACCATTAGCTGATAATATGCAACAAAATTTGGAATATGTTTACAATAGAATATTTCTCACCTATAAAAAAAAGAAGTACTGATGTACTGCAACACAGAGGAAACTGGAGACATTATATTGCATGAAAGAATCTTCTCAAGCTGAAGGAATGGCTCAGCCGTTAAAGCGCTTGCTGAGCAAGCACAAAATCAAGAACTAAGTACTCGAGTTTGATTCCTCAGCACCACATAAGCTGGGTGTGGTGGCGCATGCCTGCAGCCCCAGCACTCAGAAGGCTGAGGCAGGAGGACTGCCATGAGTCCAAGGCCAGACTGGACCCCACGGAGAGTTCAGAACCAGCTTGGGCTACAAGGCAAGACCCTGTCTCAAGAAAAAAAAAAAAAGAATCTTCTCAAAAGTCCATCTACTGTATGATTTTGTTTATAGCAAATTTCTAGAATAGGTAAATCCATAGACTCAGTAGATTACTGGTTGTCAGGTGACAAGGAATAGAAGAAACTGAGAGTGATTGTTAAAAAGTAAAGGGTATCACTTTAGAGTGATGGAAATATTCTCAAATGAGATAATGTAACCACTGAATAACAATGAAAATAATAAAAATCACTAAACTATATACCTCAAAGTAGCAAATAGTTATGTGCTTAGCTGTACAAAATTTATGCATATTTATCATTAGCTATTTTTTATAAAACTACAAAGTTAAACAATAATAAACATGTATTAACTCACGGTTGGTGTAGGCCACAAATTTGCGAAGAGCTGAGGTGGGGGGATCTGATCCAGGACATCTTCTGAGGTCACAGTCAAAATGTCAACTGTGGTTAATGATATGAGAATCAACTAGAGCTGGAAGATCTGCTTCCAAAGTTCAGTCACAAAGCTGGCAAGGTGAAGCTCATAGCTCAGAGAGCCTCTATTTCCTCCCAGAAGATCCTGGAGTGTCCATGACCCAGTGGATGACTTCCAGAATGAAGAAGGAACAAATTATGTTCCTCCACTGTCCTAAGCAAATAAAAGTTTCATGAAGCTGGATTATTTGTGACTCTATTGCAAGAAACTACAATATATGGTGACTTCTCAGCTTATATTTCTAGTAATGTTTACATGAGCTTTTAAATATGAATGAGGTTCCTTGAAAAACTACTAACCTAAATACCCTTGTTTGAGGATGGAAAAGACATTCACACTGGAGATGATCCTCCAGGAACAAGGAAGGGCTAACTCAGAGACAGCGGGAAGCAGTTATGCATACAGCGGGACTGCACATAGCTAACATCTCAGAGTATGTGGTGAAGGGATCCTGGTTTCACTTCTATCTATTACTATCCATTGCCTAGTTTCCTCTCCTGACATTCCTTCCCTTCCATTATTCTTGATTTTCTCCTGTTTCCTTGGTTCTCCCACCTCCTTCTTTCTCCTCAACCATTTTTCCAAGGAGACTTACCAGGGAAAACCTGGACTCACAGAACACTACTGCAATCGATTTTAGTATTGTCATCTTCCTTATGTATGGTTTCATGCAATACATAGAGCTGCAAATGACCTGAGCCTTAAGTATATCCAGTTTGTGTTTAATAACCAGGTTCTCATTAATATTCACAATAATGATTTACTGGATAAAAGTATGTACCAGACAGTCTAATTGTCGCTGGGAATTTTATTAGGAGCAAAACGAACAAGGTACCTTCCATTATTGACTTCCATAATTTAATAAATACTTATCATATAATTATGTAAATGTGTAATTATCAACTTTGATATATACTATAAAGGATAAATACATGCAAAAATGACCAATCTCTCATATTTTATAAAAGAAGGACAATATTCTCATCCACACTCAATCTGAAAATAGACTATTATAATAATAGCAGAGCAAGAAGAAATCTGAATACTGAACATCTGAACTCTAAGTTAGGCTCTGCTGATTTCTAGCCCAGCATCCTTTCCTAGGCTCAAGGTTCCTGCTTTCTAAGTTAAAAGGGTAATTAATATTATAGGGTCCCTCAATTTCAGATGCTAGGGTTCACTTTATGCCTGTCAGTGTCCAGATTTTCATCTTATTGCCAGGCATTGTGGCACAATCCTATAATTTCAACACTTGAGAGGCTGAGGTAGGAAGAGCTTAAGTTTCAGGCCAGCCTATACTGCATAGTGACATCAAGACCAATCTGAGCTACAGAGCAAGACACTGCCCAAAAGAAAAAAAAAAATCCAAGATCCTCATCTTCCTTCTTTACATCAACTTCCTCTATTCAGGATGTTTCTTCCTCTATTTATATCCAACTCATTTTTGGGATTCAAATATTATTCTCAGGAAAATCTTTCCTGATTGCTCACTCAGCCACGCCAGGCTAACTCCTGCATTTTTATGCTTAGAGGGCCTCACATACCTGAAAGTTCCTATCACTGCATGTATCAGTCTATATTTAAACATTTATGTGACTACTGACCTCATATCTGTCAGCACAAGTGAATTTTAGCTTGAATATTGCTGGGATATGTTGGCTGTATTACTGTTACCTCCCAGTGATAATGTGCAACATGAAACACATACTTTAAAAGTATTCCTGAAATTAAGTCATTATTCTAGGGTCATTTTAGCAGCCACATCTCTGTGAATATAACTAGAATGCACCATGAAAGATTATGCCACAATGCAAGAATAAATAAGGCAATGGCCATGTTAGGCAGTAGAGAAGGTACATGAGGAAGACATGGGAGAAAGGATGGGCCTTCCAGGACCCATGGCATTGCATTCTCCTCAACGCCCATATAAATATGTACAAGATCTGCCTGACAGCCAAACCTTTGATTTAAAAAAAAAACTAAGATTCTCTTTAAATGTAAGTTTTTAAAAATATTTTTTAAATACTGTGTAAAACATATGTCCCTGGCTTGTGAGATACTCTTGAGAAAGTCTTTTGAGACAGGCCCAGTGACATAGGCCTGTAATCCCAGCACTCTCAGGGACTGAGGCAGAGTCCAAACCCAGACTGAGCAACTTATTGACTTAGCAAGACCCTGTGTCAAAATCAAATATAAACACGGACTGGGGATATAGCTCAGCATGAAATCCTAGACTCTGTCCCCAGTACCAAATGACAGAAAGAGAGAGAGAGAGAGAGAGAGAGAGAGAGAGAGAGAGAGAGACACCAACCCTTTGGTCACTTGGTACTCTCACTCTTTGTAGCAAATGTAAACTAAGGTAAAAATGGTTTGAAATCTTTCTTTTCCTATCCTCTCCCACTGTCAAACCCTGCCTACATATGTATACAAATGATAAAGCAGCAAAACTTGCCCACGTTGGCCTAAGGGCTACTTTAAATACTCAAACAATCTAGACCAACCATTCTTTTCAAATTTTTTTTATTTTTTTATTTTTTATTTTTTATTTTTTATTTTTTTTTTGGAGACAGGGTCTCACTCTGTAGTCTAGGCTGGTTCTGAACTCACTAGGCAGCCCAGACTGATCGTAAACTCACAGCATTCCTCCTGACTCAGCCCCTCAAGAGCTGGAATTACAGCCATATGCCACCAGCTAATCAAATCCAGTGCCTTGAGCATGCTAGGCAAATGCTTTAACTATTAAGCTGTGACCCCAGCCCATTCATAATTTGCTGTGCTATGTGCTTTTTCTGACCACCCTAAATCATCTTCATTCTTTTGGACTCCTATTTTTTAAAATGACTTACATATTACCTAATATAAATAAGAAGAAAAACAATGTTTTTGACAGGAACTATACTAAGGCTTTCTTTTTTGGCACAAAACACACATAAATATTCATCAAACTCACCATTTTTGTGGGTCACAAATTCAGGAATGGCTGAACTGGGAGATTCTGGCTCAGAATATATCCTGAACTACAGTCAAAATGCCACCCAGGGACAGAGTTATCAGAATCTACTGAAGGTATAAGATTTGCTTCCAAGGTGGTATGGTCACAAGCCTGGCACAACAGCACAGCTACTTCAGAGTAGGTCTTTGGTTTCTTCCACAATGGCCTCTAGAAAGGTTGTTTGAATATCCTCATGACTTGGTGAATGACCTCTCCTGGAAAGAGACAGTGATAAGTGTTGCTTCACAATTGCATCAAGAAAATGACAAGAAATATTTTTAGAAAGCTTGGCTTGTATCTTCTTTAAGTTAAGCACTAGGGGGACGAGGCCCCTCTTGCCAACGGAAACAGTGAAATGGCAGGTTTATATTTATATAAATATACTTAGGTTTACAGGGTTAAAGGAATAGCTCAGTGGTTAAAGCGCTTACCTAGCAAGCTCAAGGCCCTGAGTTCAATTCCCCACACCACATATGCTAGACGTGGTGGTGCACACTTGTAATCCCAGCACTCAGGAGGCTAAGGCAGGAGGATTACAATGAGCTCAAGGTGAGCTGGACTGCACAGTAAGACCCTGTCTCAAAAAAAGTTAGGTTTACATTTATCCTATCATTTCAGTTTGATAACATGGGGAAAATAGTATTGCCTTCTATCTGCAAATGAGGAAACAGGCTGTAAAACAGGCATGTCAATCCTGAGGTCCACCATTTTTTTACCCTTGACTTTTGTTAATGTTATAATGAAAATTTTAAAGAAAGTTTTAGTACTTATATACAGTAAATGAACTAATACATATATACATATATATATATATATATATATATATATATATATATATATATATATATATATATAATATGTGGCCCAAGACAATTCCTCCTAATTCCAAAAAAAAAAGGGGGCCACATGTTGGACACATCTGCTCTGCTCTAAATGGTTAATTTATCAAGGCTTCAGTGGTAATAAACAGCAAAGCTCAGACTTGAACCTAGAAATGCTGACCCCACAGCCTATACTCTTAACTGTCATCTGTGGGGATTCCTAACCAAAGGTACCCATGTATTAAAACAGACACCTGCCCTCCATCAATGACCTGTTAACCCATCATCATGCCTGGGGCTATGGACTCTGCACTTGACTGTTTTCAAACTCTCCAGATGTGTTTGAGGTGCATCCTGGGTTTAGGACCATTCCTCTGTGTCTGATAGTTTTGTATTATTAACATGGATAACTGACTGCAGCTAGATGGCAAGTGCCTTGGGGGCAGGGCCCTCATCTCAAGCTCCTTATGATGTCACTAAGACAGCACAATGTCTGCACAAATATCATTGGATGAAGGTATTCAGAGCAACTGCCACTCAGTGCCAACTGCCAAGGGGTTCCAGGAGGTGAGGGACAGAGTAGGTGCCTAGAAGCTGACCACCTTGGTCACTCTCCACTATATAGGTCTCCACTGGGACCTATACAGTGAGAAGTACCAGCTGGGGCATCTTAGCTGAGCCCAGGGAAAAGAAGTGTAGAGATACAACTCTCCCCAAGCTTCCTTTCTTAGTACTAAATGTAAGAGCCCAGTTCAGGGCCTAGAACTCAGGGAAGTTTGTGGCTGTTTATCCAACGGTCACTATGGATCACCGGAGCCGACCTCGGTGCCGAGTCCCTAGGACTCAGTACCGAGTCTCCCGGGTCCGATTGCCCTTTCATGTGGAACAGGAGGCCAGGGAAGGAGAAGAATGGGAACGAGAGCTACCTCATCAGAGGTCTCCTATCCATGGATCTCAAGAAATTGAAGAGACGGCAGATAACATTATGGGTAAGGACATGCTCTCCCTCCCTAAGCACAAGGTGGCTGGCCTCAGAGGCCAGGAAAAAGAAATCAGAGCACATAATGGGCTGAACCAATTTGGAAAGGGCAATCTTTCTATCTGCCTCAAAGGATCATCCCAAGGAATAAGAACGTACCATATGAGAACAACTTGAAACAGGGGCTTTATGGAATAGTAGACACTACTTTAAAAATCAAGTTAGAGCAGTGGTCCCCATGTTTTTGACACCTGGAACAAGTTTAGTTGAAGACTATCCTCCCAAGGATGGGATGGGGGTGGGGAGTGGGAGTCAGAAGGGATGGGGAGGGGGGAGAGTGGGGAGCTGAAGGATGGGGTAGGGGGAGTATGGGAGTGGGGTGGAGATAGGGGAGTGTGGGGGAAGGGGTTGGTGTACTTGTTCTGCAGCAGGTTATTGGATAATAGCTTTGAAATGGTGAGCAGCAGCAAGAGGGGAGCAGGAAGTGAAGGTCTGCCCACTGTTGCATCTGCAGCAGATTCATAAGAACCTAATACAAGCCACCAACAGGAGGTGGAGCTTCCCTCACAGCTCACTTCTGGCTCATGGCTCATTTGTTCCAGCAACCCAGTTCTTCCAAGGCCACAGACCACTACAATCCATAGCCCTAGGAGTTGGGAATTCCTGGTTTAGAGTTTCAAATGCTTACCCCATATCAAGTTCCTTGGGAAACAAAAGTCAGTTAGACATTGATTTTGGTTCCACTATACTGAAAGTCTAATAGAAGACAAAATGTTAAGATCGCTTTGGTGGGGTTCAGAAAAAATGAGAGAAAAAAAAAAAAACTCCCTGAAAGTTGACAAGAACTCCAAGGAAGACATGGGTATAGGGAGGTGGGCATAAAGCCTATTAATAACTCCCCTCTTGATGGTATGTGCTGTGTCTCTTTGCCCAATCACCACCTCCCAATCCCAGTCAATGGGTGGCTGATGGGGTAAACCTCCGAGATGGAACAATTATGTCCCAAGAGAGAGGGTTTTCTGGCAACATTTTAAGCACATTTGTGTACATGCCTGCTTGCTGGGAACTGAACTCAGGACCTTGTACAAATGTGCTATACCACTGAACTGCAATCCCAGTTCCACAAATTTTGATTTTAAAAATATATACATCCAACACATGCTTCTGTCACCAAACTTCCTGTTTGACCAGTAGTTCCTTTACTGCAAGGAAAGAAGAAATGGTCCAGAGAGACTGTCCTTCAGGTTTGACTATTTTTTATACAAATTTTCCCCAGACTGAAAAGACTGGAGAAGGGAATTACACACAGAAAAGAATAAATATCTATTAGAGGAATAAAATGCAAGCCATTTGGAGCCATTCTGCTTTAAAGGAGAATGCCACCCAATAGGGAGGCTTTGTGGAAGTATGAAAGGGTCTAACACAGCACTCAGGGACAATGGTGGAAGGTAGTGGTGGAAAGCCAGTCACCTCGAAATTCTTGAGGGAGAGAAAGATGTGGAAGTATGAATGGGTCTAACAACGCCAAAGGAAGGAAGCTAGTCATAATAATAGCATACGGGTAAAACTCTGAGGGAAAAAATGGGCCTAGAATATTAACCGGGTCTAAAACAGGAGGTGGGAGGGCACAAGGACAGTAAAGTAGTCACGGTGACATCACAAAGTTCTTCGCGTAGCTAGCAGGCAGACTAGACAGCCTGTGCCTATCCCCAGGGCACAGGCGCAAAGTGGTAGGGGGAAACGTGATGCACAGTGAGGCATCATGGGTAGGGAAGGCAGGGTGTGCCAGGAGTTGGGCACGTAAAAAGTGAGCAGAGATCAAAGACGGGTGGTGGAATAATTGTCAAAAGATGAAATAGCACTGTACTGGGAGAGGGATTTTCTGGCAATTTTACAAATCAATTTATTTTTAAAAGACATCTTTGAGCTAATATTAAATCACCAAAAACTAACTTGTTAAAAGCACATAGTTAGGGCTGAGGGTGCAGCTCAGCTTTTAAAGCACTTGACTAGCTAAGCGCAAGCCCCTGTGTTCGATTCTCCAATACCACATAAACTGGGTATGGGGTGAATGCCTATAACCCCAGCAATTAGGAGGCTGAGGCAGGAGTATAGCCTTGTGTTCCAGGCCAGTCTGGGCTATATAGTGAGTTCAAGACCAGCCCAGACTACAGAGCGAGACCCAGTAAATTTTGCTAGGACTTTAAAAATCTGCAACTACAAAGAAGAGTGAAAACACCATTCATACCACTACTAAAAGGAAAAAATGTCTATTACAGCTCTAAATGCTTCCTTTCTCTCTGAATAATTCGCCGACCCCCTCCCCGCCCTCATACCTGGGCACCCTCATTACCCTGCTCACTTCTCTCCCCCTCTCCTGCTTTTCTCTAATATTTTCCTTGTACTTTCCTGTCATCTTTTAAAATATTTTTTCCCCTTCCACATTTGACATAAAACATGGTATTTGGCTTTGAGCCTAGGTCGCTTCGCTCAGTTTTAGGCTTTTGTTGTTAGTTTTGTGTAGTACAGGGAATTGATTCCAGGGCGCCATTTTCCTTTTTTTTTTTTTTTTTTTTTTTTTTTTTTTTT
>PVKB01007580.1:0-32090 GCA_004027205.1 Ctenodactylus gundi | reverse complement strand
AAAGGCTTAAAGGACATGTTTAATGAAATAATGGAAGAAAATTTCCCAAATCTAAGAAGAGAAATGAACATGGAACTTTTGCAGGCATATAGAACACCAAACAACTTTGATCAGAAGAGACCCTCATCACGACACATCATAATTAAAATTCTAGAAACCCAACACAAAGAGAAAATACTAAAAGCAGTAAGAGAAAAACAGAAGGTGACCTACAAAGGTAAGCCCACCAGGATAACGGCAGACTTCTCAATCCAAACTCTAAAAACAAGGAGATCATGGAGCAATGTCATCCAAGCACTAAAAAAACATAAATGCCAGCCAAGACTGCTATATCCACCAAAATTATCTTTTAACTTAAAGGGAGAACTTAAAACTTTCCATGACAGAGACAGCTTAAAGGAATTTGTAGCCACTGAGCAGTATTGCAGAAAATACTTAAAAGAAACTTGGACAGTGAAAGGGAGACCAGTGACACCAATGACCCCAGAGAAAAAGTGACAACAGCTAGAGGAGAATGAGCTGAGAAAAAAGTGGGTTAGTAATCAGTGAAGTATGAGTAAACAAGATACAAAAGTTAGGAAATTAAGAAATAACTAGATTTGCCTACATGTCTGTCGCTTTAAGTATATTTATGTGGTATAGATGTAAGTTCGTTGAATGTAGCAATGTGATATAGTTTTAACTTTGTTTTGTTGTAGCAATTCACTTATTAGGTCACTAATGAAAGTTTATCCTAAGGAAACTGATTGATGTAAACATAACCTTGTGAATGTACAAATATGCACCTTCCAGTATTCAGCTAAGGCAATTGAATTTTATTTATTTATTATTTTTTCTTCTTTCCCAAATTAACTATCCTTTTGAACTACATGCTTATAATTATTTTCTAGTGTGAACTGGTGGGTAAGGCCAGGTTTAACATTGGCAACAAAGATGTAGGAAAATATGGAA
This sequence comes from Ctenodactylus gundi, assembly GCA_004027205.1. Lineage (NCBI taxonomy): Eukaryota > Metazoa > Chordata > Mammalia > Rodentia > Ctenodactylidae > Ctenodactylus > Ctenodactylus gundi. Next base: position 31,139 of record PVKB01007580.1, on the reverse strand, counting down.
AAAAAAAAAACTTTTGGTGAATATCCCAGTGAAGGGACTGGTTCTATTCAGAGAGGAGATATCAAGATTTGACTACTGCGAACCCATTAGAGGAACAGGAAGCTGGGGTAGAGTGATGACTTGAGTGAAATTACTTAGGCACGGTAGATTAATATGTTGATTAATATGATTAATATGGTTTCTAGGACTTGGAAAACCCAGAACACAGACATTCTTTGGAACCATATGAAGTGATAGCTGGAGCCGGGGGAAAGGACAGGAAGGGGGTGGGAGGGTAGAAGATGGGAAGGGATTGTGAAGTCGATGTGATACATAGATGTACAAAATACCCAAATTCATTGTAAATACTATGTATTACATTTGTATATTAATAAAGATAGTGGGAAAAAGAAGCTTTTTATTTTTATCACAAAAGAAAGAGTGCTGAGAGTGGACAGCCTTGTGTTCCTGATTTAAGGGAAAATGATTTCAATTTTTCTTGATTTACTATGACATTTGTGGTAGGTTTAGCATATATTGGTTCTATGGCTTGAGATAAGGCTCTTTTATACCTATTTTTCTCAGAGTTTTTATCATAAAAGGTGTTGAATTTTATCAAATTTTTTCTGCATCAAATTGAGATGATCATGTGGTTTTTATTTTTGCTTTTATTGATGTGGTGTATTGTATTGATTGATTAATGTATGTTGAACCAGGCTTGCATCCCAGGATTGAAGCCCACTTTATCATGGTGTATGATCTTTCTGATTGCTTGCTGGATTCTATTTGCCTGAATCCTATTAAGCATTTTTGAATCTATATTCATTAAGTATATTGGTCTATAATTTTTCTTCCTGGTTAAGTCTTTGTTTGGTTTTGGAATTAAGGTGATGCTAGCCTCCAAACATAAGTTTGGTAGTATTCCTTCTCTTTTGACTTCATGAAACAGTTTGAGAAGAATTGGGGTTAGTTCTTCCATGAAGTACTAAAAAAATCCTGCTGTGAATCCATATAATTCTGGGCTTTTATTTGTAGGAAGAGCTTTTATTGTTGCTCCAATTTCTGTGAGTGTAATGGGGTTATTCAAGATCTTTATGTCTTCTTCATTCAATTTTGGTATTTCGTATGTGTCTGGTAAGTCATCCGTTTCTTCCCAATTCTCTAACTTTTTAGAATATAGGTGTTAAAAACTATTTCTCATATTGTTCTGAATTTATGCAGTGTGTTGTAATTTCACCCTTTTCATTTCTAAGTGCATTAATCTGTGCTCTTTCCTTCTTTCAGTGAGTTTAGCTAGAGATTTGTTAATCTTGTTTAGTCTTTTGAAGAAACAGCTTTATGACTCATAAATCTTTTTTATTATCTTCTTAATTTCAATTTCATTAATTTCAGATCTGATAATTATGGTTTCTTTTCTCTTATTGCTTTTTGGCTGAGATTGTTTTTCTTTCCCTAGGGCCTTAGGGTGAATCATTAACGTGTTTGTTTGTGACTGTTGCGTTCTTTTCATGTGTGTATTTATGCCTATGAATTTCCCTCTAAGAGCTGCTTTCATGTTTCCCATAGATTTTGATATGATGGACTGTCTTAGTTACTTTTTCATTGCTGTTACTCAATATCTGACCCTCACAAATATATGAAAGGAAAGGTTTATTTTAGCTCACAGTTTCAGAAGGTCACAGTCCATTCAGGGGCGGCTGGCAGCAATGGACGTACATGGCAGAGAGAGAGGTGGAGGCAGCTTCTCACGACATCACAAACAGGAAGGCAACTTGAGACTAGTTGAGACCAGTCATAGTCGTAGTCCTAGTCCTCAAGGAAGCCAGGGTGCAGCTTATATATCCTTCTAGGTCTCCTCCCAGTGATCAGCCCCACCTACATCCAGGTGTGGAAGGTGTGGCCACTACACACCATTAATCCTAACTTACATGCTTTTAATCCTTACTTAACTGTAATCCACCCCTCCAAACTAGACCCCGATCCACCAACATCACATGGTTCCATAGACAATCCATAGCATTAAAATACATGAGACTTTTGGGGGACATTCCAGATCCTGACCACAACATGTACTTCCTTCATCATTTAACTCTATGAAGTTTCTGATTTCTTCTCTGATTTCTACTGTGATACATTGTTTGGTCAGTAGTAAGTTGTTTAGTATCCATGTATATGCATATTTTCTTCTGTTTCCTTTGCTGTTAAGTTCTAGTTTTATTCCAGTATGATCTGAAAGTATACAAGGAATTATTTCTATTTCTTTGTATTTATTTGAACATGACTTATGACCTAAAATATGGTGTATTTCAGAAAATGTTCCATGTGCTGCTGAGAAGAAGGTGTATTCTGTTGATATTAGGTGGAAAACTCTGTAAACGATGTTAGGTTGATTTTTTTCTGTAGTGTCATTTAACTGTTGTATATCTTTGTGATTTTCTGTGTGGTTGATCTGTCTTTCTGTAATAGTGGAATATTAAAGTCCTCTGCTATAATTGTATGTGGGGCCTATATGTTCTTTCAGATCTAATGATTTTTGGTTTACATAATTGTGTCCTCCAGATTTGGGCTCATACATATTGTTGATTGTGAATTCTTCCTGTTTTATTGTTCTCTTAACAAGTATAAATTAATCATTTTTTTCTCTCCTACTCTGATTTGTTTTGAAATCTGATGAGTCTGAGACTAATATAGCTACCCCTCCTTGTTTCCTGGGTCCTGTTGCATGCAATGTTGGATTTCATCCTTTAAGTTTCAGTTTGTGAGTTTCCTTGTGAGTAAAGTGTGTCTCTTGTAAGCAGAAAATTTTGGTTTTTTTGTTTTTTGATCTAGTCAGCCAGTCTATGTCCTTTAGTAGGTGAGTTGAGTCCATTCACATTCAGAATAATTACCGAGGTATATTTGGTATGTCCTGCCATGTTATAGTTTTTCAGCATTATTTACTAGCCTTACGTTTTCTCAGCTCATTCTCCTCTAGCTGTTGTCGATTTTCCTCTGGGGTCATTGGTGTCTCTGGCCTCCCTTTCACTTTCTAAGTTTCCTTTAAGTATTCTCTGCAATGTTGGCTTAGTGGCTGCACATTTCTTTAAGCTTTCTATATCATGGATATTTTAAATTTCTCCCTCTAATTTAAAAAATAATTTCATTGGATGTAGCTGTGTGGGCCGGCATTCATGTTCTCTTAGTGCTCGAATGATATTACTCCATGAGCTCCTGACTTTTGAGGTCTGGATTTAGAAATGTGCAGCTACCCTGATGTGCTTATCATTGTAAGTCACCCTCTGTTTTTCTCTTACAGCTCTTAATATTCTCTCTTTGGGTTGGATCTCTAGTATTTTAATTATGATGTGTTCTGTTGTGGTTCTCTTTTGATCTAAGTTGTGGTTCTATATGCCTGCAGTAGTTCAATGTTCATTTCTTTCCTTAGATTTGGGAAATTTTCTTCCATACTTTCACTGAACCTGGCCTCTAAGCCCTTTGTTTTGTCCTCAGTTTGATTCTGCGCTTCCGTAAGTCTGAGGTCGTTTCTCCTTGAGTCATCCATCAGCTTTTGTGACCATTCTCTTTCTTCCTTTTTTGTTTTGTGCTCTTTACTGCCTGTACACTTCAGCTCATGCACTTTATCTTCTAGGTCTGATATTCTCGTCTCAAAACATTCTAACTGGTTGCTTATTTTTTTCTGTGTGTTTTTCACATCCTGAAGGTCAGCTTTCTGTATTTTTATGTCACTGCTGAATTCTTCCCTAATTTTTTTGCATTGTCTTTTTTTATCTGCTGATATGTATCTGCTTTATTTTCCTCTAATTTCTTTGTCTTTTGTATTTTGTGTTTTTTATTTGATTTTTATCATTTAGAGCTGAGGACTGAACCCAGGGCTTTGCACTTGCGAGGTAGGTGCTCGACCACTGAGCTGAATCCCCAAGCCCTTCTCTAATTTCTTGTCATGCTTGCTGATAGTATAAGTGTATCCTAGGGTACCTCTTTCATTTCCTCTTTCCTTTCCTGTTTCATTTCATGTTTCAATTCTAAGAATTTCTGGGTCCAGAAATTATCATCTTTTGTGCCCTTTTCATCTTTGGTTTCTGCTATTTCAAGATCCCTGTTATTGTTTTCTGGGCTGCCAAGTGTTTTTGTAGGTGATTTAATACCGCATTTCCTCATGTTTCTGTTACAGTGAGTTGAGGCTCCAGTATTGTTGGTGGCCATTCCTTGTTTCCTGAGATTCTTGAATTATACTCTTTCTGTTTAAGTGTTACTTCGATAGGGTATTTGTTAATCTAAATTAAATATGAAGATTATTAATGATGTTAGCATCTATAATTTGGGTAAAGATTTACCTTTACAATACTATTTAATAATTATCAGAGTCTACTAACATTGTTTATATCCCCCTTACAACAGCGATTTATGTAATATGCATTCACTATACATCTCATTGGACCTAGAGTTGACTTATTCAATTATACTATTGATATTGATAGTATGACACAGGCCTTAAAATAATAATGTTCCGTGTTGTTTTAGATCCACCCACTATACTACTTTTATTTATTTTAGTTACCTTCTAGTTATAAATTTATACTAATCCGGTATTAATATATACACCCAGTCCCCACTTACCATGCTAATTACCATCCAGACCACTCAAGGTGATTTTTGTGTACAATTGTGGTGACCTATAAAAGAAATCTCTCCATGGCACCACTATCTGATTGGTAGAAACACATACACAGAACTGTGTTACTGATCTGTTTCTAGCCAAATAGTGTACAGATAATATGACTCTATTGGTGTTTCTATATAGATGAAAATTACTGATACTTATCTGTTCGAATACTGGAGAAGCTGGAGTAGGGAGGGGGCAGATTACGATTGTGAGTTACTTTTAGGTGGGACTTGAAAAGTGGATAAGTGTTTATATGATAGAGAAAAGCCTGGAGATACTCCTACCCCAGCCCAGAATTGACAAAGAGAGAAAAGCCTGATAAGTAATGGTACTGACACTTAGGGGAGTGGCAGGGTGGGGAAGAAGAAGGAACAGAAGAAAAACACAAAGAGAAGAAAAAAAAAGAAAAAAGATAAAAGAAAAAAAATTAATATAAAGATGTAGCTAAGTCCATGAACTTTTTCAGGGACTATAAAAAAGGACTATAGTATAGAGCAAGGAGGACAAGAGGAAGAGAAGAGAAGGAGATGAGAGATGATATAGGATCAAAACAATGTCCCACAGAGAAAAGAAAAGCCAAGGTGCAAATTGATCAATGGTTCAGCTAGCAACACACAATGCTATAGCATAAAACTATGAAGCAAAATCACTGAGCAAAATGAAAAATAATAAAAATAAGAGAAAAAAATAAAAAAGTGAAGACTAATAGAAAACAAAACAAAACAAAACAAAACAGTTACTCCCCGATGAGTGTATGTGGAGCTGGTTTCAGACGCTGCTGCCCGGTGGAATCACCCCGCTGTTCTCTTCCTCCAGGGGACTCCTCTCCTTCTCTGTCTTTGGGCGCTCCTCTCTGGTCAGGGTGGTGTGGGGCACAGGTGGGGTGCGCTGCTCAGGGCCTCTCCCTGCCTGCTGCTGTCCCACTCCTATGGGGTCCTGGAGGGCCTGGACACATTCATTTGGCAGTCCCGTTGTCCCAATAGGGCACAATGAGGGTGCGCTGCTTCCGGAGCTCCCTGGCAGTCCTACCTTGCTTTGTTAGGACCCCTCAATGGCTGGATGTTGGGAAGCCTGTGAGCAGGAAGAGATTAGGGCTGTATCACTTCAGCTTCTTGCTTTGATGACTTTTCTTTGGCAGTCTTCTTCATTGTGGTTGCTCAGCCTCTTCACTGGAAAGCAATCGTACCACTGGAGGGGAAGGCAGTTACTTTTTTTTTTTGAGACAGGGTCTTGCTGTGTAGCCTAGGTTGGTCCTCATATCACTATGGTACTCTGGCTGACCTTGGACTTATAGCAATCCTCCTGTCTCAGTCTCTTGAGTGCTGGGATTACAGGTGTGCACTACCACACCCAGCTTATGTGGTGCTGGGGAATCGAACTAGGGTACTTTGTGCTTGACTTAGCACTTGCTAAGCAAGCACTTTAACCTCTGAACCATTCCTCCAGCCTGAAGGCAGTTACTTCGGTGAAAAATTTGTTGTCTGGCAAAGATGGCTTCAATATTTATGTCCTAGAACACCATGGAAAATGATTATTTTATGGGTGAAGATATTGTCAGTAAAAATGGGTTTCAACTTTGTTCTTGCTAGTTGGCTTGAAGATTGCTAAACTGAGATAACAGTTTCCTGATAGCTATGAAGTCACCATTATAAAGTGATGACCATATTTGGCGTTCTAGACAAATCTGTCAAAATATGTTGTTGTTTTCAGCCTGGCAAAAGTAGCAAGATATATATATATATATATATATATATATATATATATATATATATATATATGAATATATTAATTATAAGGCTTTCTTACTTGGATTGTTGGTAATTATTTAAAAAATGATTGTGCTAAATATTTTAAGTGGCAGGCCATAAAGATTTTAAAATAGTCTCAATTTCATTTGGACCAATAAAATAGCCAAACATACTGCTCTGTCCAGGAATCTATGGAATATTTTCTTCTTTCAAACAAAACAGAACAAAAATAAGATGAATGATGTGGATTTCCTTTGTAGACATTGCAAGCCATGCCGTAAAAACTGCTGGCTTTAAAAAATGGGTTCTTGCACATCAACACTGAGCCGTCATTCTCTCTGTTTATGTTTTCCAGACTAGTTGTCAGCAACACTTTTAGCCCCATGAATAAACTGTCATACAAACAAGCTAAGAAATGTCTTTACGTTCTGTTAAAGTGTTTTTAAAAATAGATTTTGTAAAAATACACAGTCAATTATAGATGCCATGAACTGAGTGGTAATGCTAATTACTTTACTCCAGGGTGAAAAAGCAGGGAACATTATGGGAAGATGTGTGGAGGATGAAGCTCTTACATTAGCTCTTCAGGACTCCACTGACACCAAAACTATTGGACTGTGTCTTCTGGAAAGTGGCATATTTCTCTAGTTTCTCTAGTTTCTTTTTTTCTCATGATGTTAGTCAACTGATAGCGAAATACTTGTCTTCCTAGCTGTATGGTAAATTAGGCACATGAACTAAGATTCCTGCTGATTCCTTCTCAAAATGGTAGAAAAATAGTTATGATAATCATAAGTGAATTAATTTACAAGGAAGTGAATATTTTGTACCAAAAACCTATTGAAAGTAAAAATTCAGAACGGAAAGTGGAACCCAATGACCTGGTTTTACGCCATCAAGGCCTTTGCTAAACTTTGTACCCATTGAGTTTAGCTTTTCATGGCCTCACTAGCTATCTGAAATATAAGACAAATTCTGGCACTCAACCAAGTTGGTGCATTGAACAGAACATGTTCCTGTTCTCAGCCTTAAGTTTCATAGACCATCCCCTCAGTGTTCAGATGAACCACACATAAACGAAACCCTTGGTGCCTTTATTTTGACAAAGAAAACTTATGGCCTTGAATTTAATGCTGAATAAAAAACACTAAGCCTGAAAATGACATACATGGGGAACTTGGCTCTGCAAGTCTTATGTTGTTCTCGGCCCCAATTTCTATCTCTTCTGGCCAAAATGAACTCAGCCTGGGGAATTAAATTTGAAACATTCCAGATAACACTTGGCAGATAAAAGGAAAATCTAATAGTGTGAAGTGTTTTCACAAATAGAATTCCAAGGAAAATGGGCAAAGGAAGCTCGAAAGCAAACACAAGGACATTGAAAGGGGTGCGCAGAGGTGGCAATACTCACTAGGGTTCCAGACGGAAGTGAGGCCGTAACAGAAAGCACACGTGAACGAGAACCATCAACCATGGAAGGCATAACTGATAAGCTGGATTGTATTAAAAATGAACACTTTTTGCTCTGGAAAAGACAACATCAGGAAAGTGAGGAAAAAACAAGCAATACCCTGGGAGAAAATATTTATAAAATACTTGTATGACAAAAATATACAAAAATATACAAAAAAACCTCTTCAAACTCAACAATCAAGAAAACAACTCAATTTAAAAATGAGCAAAAGATACAAAAAGATACTTTCCCAAAGAAGATATATGGATGGCAAATAAACATACAAAAATATTCTTAACGTCATGTTTGAAGAGAATACAAATTAAAATAACAATGAGATGTCACTTCAGTTTCATATGATGCCACACACTCTTACCATGAGATCCCGCAATCACTCTCCTTGGTGGTTACCCTCGTGGGTTGAAAACTACCGCCCATGAAAACCTGCACACGGGTGTTTATGGCAGCTTTGTTCACAATTCCCAAAGGTTGGAAGCAAGCAAGATGCCCTTCTGTTGCTGGAGGGATAAACTGTGGTGCCTCTGGACAGAGAAATACTTCATAGCCTTATAAGAAATGAGCTATCACTTGATGAAAATACCAGGAGAAACCTTAAGCAAATCTATCAAATGGAAGGAGCCCATCTGAAAAGGCTGTGTTAAGTACCACATCACTCGGGAAGAGGCAAAATCTGGGGCAGTAGGAAGATTAGTTGTTGACAGGAGTCCGGAGTAGGGAGCATTGTGGTACGTTTGCCAAAGCCCACAGAAGCCACAATAAGAAAAGTGACTATTGATGTAGACTGTGTATTTTGTGTGATCACACTGTGTCACTCTAGTTCATTAGTCGGGTATAAGTATAGGTTGAGTTTGCTATCAACCTAAAAAAACCCTATTAACCTCTAAAACATAAAACCTATTAAGATGCAATGACTGGTGCGTATGCCCATATTTATATCATCTCTAGCTGAAATCCATGCCTTGGCTCTGTCAGCAGGGAGCCCAACAGCCCCAGCTCCCCTCTGGCAACGAGCACACTTTGCATGCAGACCTTGGTTTCTGGTGTGTGGCCTCAAAGGAATCGAGTAGTAGTAGTATTTAGTATTCAAATTGTGAAAAATGACTATTTTAGAATTAGAGCAGGAAATGCGGAAGATGAGTCTAGGGTATCTTCTTGGACCACAAAATAAGGAAAATTTCCAACAGAACAGAATGAAATGTATTTATGATATATATAAAAGGGACAAAAGAGCTGACAGAAAGAACTTCCAATGGCCAGAAATAAAATAATTTGAATAATAAAGCAGTGATGGATTATGATGCAAAGTGTAAGGTAAATATGCACATGTCTAGGCTGTTGTAAACAAACAATTGAGCAAATAAATGGAGGGAAAATAGTCAAATCACCCATGTAGAGGAATTCCAAATAACTTATATGGCCACTCTGCCTTAGAGAACCTCATACCCCACTCAAGTGGGGGCTGTGCAGTCATTTTCTTCTAAAGAATACATGTGAGAACAAGGAAAGAAGATCTTTACAACAGAGCAATCTCACAAACTACCATTGAGGTGCACAATAGTGGTGGCAAATCACGCATCTGTGACTTGCTATTATATGATGAAAATAGAACTTCACGTCTCTGATCTTCCTTCCCACAACTCATAAACCCAGACTGATCATGAGAAAAATGACAAGTCCTAACTGAGGGAAATTCTATAACCCAGGGATCCCCAACCTCTGGGCTACATATTTGTACCAGGCTGTGGCTTGAATGTTGGTGGGAACATAAACTGGTACAACCACTATGGAAAGCAGTATGCAAATCTCTCAAAAGACTGGAAATAAATATCCCCTTTGATCCAGTGATACCTCTTCTGGGAATATTCCCCAAAGAATTTAAAAATAACACATAACAGAGGTACATGTATACCCATGCTTATAGCAGCACAGCTAACAGTAGCTAAAATGTGGAAGACACCAAAATACCCATCAACAGACCAATGGATACACAAATTTTGGTACTTACACACAATGGAATACTACTCATCTATAAAGTCAGATAGATTGGAGGCTTTTGTAGGTAAATGGAGGCAACTTGAGACCATCGTGCTTAGTGAAGTGAGTCAGAAGCAGATGGTGAAACATCGAATGGTGTATCTGATGTGAGAGACCCAGATCACAATTATCTCATGGAACTTAATGCAGAAAATAGTGGGAACAGGGGGTGGGGTGGTGTGGGCAGGGGGAGGGCCAAAAGGAGAGAGGGGAAGGTCTTGTAACCTTGCCAAGATATGTAAGTGCACAAAATGCTCAAGACCACTGTAAACTTCAAAATTTGCATTTATACATATCAATAAAATGGGGACTCTATATATATGTATATATATATACATATATACATATATATATATATATATATATATATATATATATATATATATATATATATATGTATATTCCAAGTCCTTTCTTTTTTGAGACAGGGTCTCGCTCTGTGGTCCAGGGTGGTCCTGAATTCACTTTAGAGCCCAGGCTGGCCTTGGACTCACAGCAATCCTCCTGTCTCAGCCTCCCGAGTGCTGGGATTACAGGCGTGCGCCACCACGCCCAGTTTATGTGGTGCTGGGGAATCGAACTCATGTACTTAGAGCTTGGCTTAGCGTTTACTCAAGCGCTTTAACTGCTGAGCCATTCCTCCAGCCCCCAAGTTCTTTCATATATATATATATATATATATATATATATATATATATATATATATATAATATTTGCAGGTGACTGTTTTAATGTTCATATGTATGTATGTATGTATGTATGTATGTATTTATATATGAAAGGGCTTGGCCAGGATAGAGGAGCACCCCGGATGGTGAGCAGCCTGCACAGCTCCGCAGGTGTCCCTGTTAGGCTCTGATGCTGCTGCTGATCTGACCGCTCCCACTTCCCACTGCCTGGCTGACCCTGCTTACCTTTTCAAAGCTGTCCTCCAACAACATAGTGCGTAGCAAATACCCCCGCCCCGATCCTTGGGGCAGTGCTAGGCTAATCTGGTCCCTGGCGTCAAAAAAGGTTGAGGTCTACTGCTATAAGCCACCTGACCAGTAGTACCCAAAATTGTCAGCATCATCAAAAATAAGTTACATAAGTGAAACTGTCACACCCAAGAGAAGCCCAAAGGGACAGAACGCTAAGCATAGTGTTCAGCTCTGGATGGGGTCTAGATGAACACAAACACTGGGAACATTAGATAAGGACACAAGAAATAAAAACAAACTGCCAACTTTGGGTTTGTGTATTAATGTTGATTCATTATCTGTGACAAATGTACCATAATAATGACAGATGTTAGTCATAGAACTGAGTGGGAGTCTGTTAGAACTCATCTTGATTTTTATATAAATATGAATCTATTATAAAATAAAAAGTTTAAAAATATGACAATTCAGAATTTTCTCCCAATCATCCAAGACGTATGTTACAAATTTAAAAATATCAAATCCCAGCTAAGATTGGTGGTACAGGCCTTTAATCTCAACCCTTTGGGAGGCTGAGGCAGGAGGAGTGTAAATTTGAGCCCAGCCTGGTCAATTTAGTGACTTACCAAGACTCTGTCTCAAAATAAAAATTAAAAAATGGCATAGATGAGGCATCAAGTGAAGGCCCTTCATTTCATTCCCAGCAAAGTGAAAAAAAAAATAAATTTCCAGAAGGCATGATTACCATGTATGCATAGAAAAGGGCCATTACAAATTCCCTCTCCCTAAACTCAAAGACAAAGAGAAAAGACTTTTGATATAAGAAAAAAAAATTCTGGACTATGATGGGCAGGCATACCCCATTGTAATAGTCCAATCTCATTCAAGAATGGAGTTGAAGCAGTTAAAACAAAATAATACTGAAGTGGACCAAGCTACAATTCACGAGTTTGTGACATTGTGCCTAGGAAGAGCTTAGTGTAGACAGGTAAGATCAGCTTAACATTAAACTATTAGTTACTGAATGGATTTTCAGAGACTGAAGTATAAAAATGTGTTTTTTACATCTTAGTATTCAAACTGTGACCCTGGGCGTAGAATTCTAGTCTGACACTCCTTTAGCATACTCATGTCTGTCTGCATATATTATTAGTGTCTGTAAGAGTCATCAGGAGCCAAAAAATCCTATGACCTAGCGAGGCCACAGCTCACCATCCTTTTTTTATGTGTGCCCTTGTGTGGTACAGAGGACTGAACCTAGGGCTTTCATACTAAGCTGCCCCTTCAGCCTTCACATTTAATTTAATGTAATTTTAGACAGGTTATCAGCTAAGTTGTTAAGTTGTAGCCCAGACTGACCTTGAATTTGTGATCTTCGCGTCTCAGCCTCCCAGCTGCGATTATAGATGTGAGCCACCATGCCTGGCTCATTCGTTATTTTTCCTCATAGATTTTTAGTTTAGGTAGTTATTACAGCTATCTTTAAGTTCACTTTTTTTTTTTTTGGTAATGTCGAGCTGTTCAGCTGTTCATCATAGCTATTGTATTTTTCATTTCAGGCATTAAAATTTCTATGTCTGGAAGTTTGATTTAGGAAGTTTTTACATCCTTCACGTCTAGATTAACTTTCTGGCACTGAGAATGTATTCGCAGGTGACTGTTTTAATGTTCTTATTTGCTGGCTCTGATGCCTGTGTCAGTTCTTGGTTGGTTTTATTTTGGGATATAATTCATATGCTATACTGATTTACCTTTTATTTTTTGATGGTATTGAGGATTGAGTCCAAATCCTTGGAGTGTATATCCCAGCCCTTTTTTATTCTTTATTTTGAGACAGGATCTAGCTAAACTGATAAATTGCCCAGGCAGTTCTTGAAATTACAATTCTTCTGCCTCAGCCTTCTGTAGTACTAGAATTTGAGGCCTGTGTCACTGGGCCCGGCTTAGTTTCTTACCTTAAATTGTATAATTCCACCTGAGCTCAGTGGCTCTGATTTGTGGAAGCTGAGGCAGAAGAATTGCAAGTTTGGGTTCACCATGGGTGACTGACTTTGTATAGTTGTTTCTTTGGCTTTTTTTTTTTTTGAGATCCTGCCTCAAAAAGTATTTAATTTTATGTATCTGATAATTCACAGGTACATGTAACCATCACCAAGTCAACTTTAGAACAGTTTCGTTGCTTTCCTCTATCATCCCTCTCTAGGCCTTAATTAACCGTCTATCTTTCTATCTGTACAGATTTCCCTCTGCTGGACTGTCATCTTAATGGGACCACATAACACGTGGACTTCTGTTCCTGAGCGTGTTCGCTTGGTAAGCTTGTGAGTTTTGTGCCCATCGCTGCGTGTGTTTGCATTCCCTCGGGTGACAGCAGCGCGGTGTCCCACTACGGGGACAACTGGCTCGATTGCGCATTCGTCAGCTGATGGACAATTGGGCTATATCAGCCCCTGCGTATTGTCAATACTGCTGATACAGATACCCATGGAACAGTTTATATTTGGGATATCTGCTTTCCTTTTCTTGGGGAGGAGTTACATTATACCTAGGAGTGAAATTTCTGGGCGATGTGGAAACTCTACATTTCTTTATTTATTTGATGAGCTTTCAAACCATTTTCCAAAGTGGCTGTGTATTTCACCACCCCAAGTCCTTCAATTTCTCCACTTTTTTGCTAAGATATCGTTATCTGGCCTTTTTAGCCATTCTACTAGGCTTGAAATATGTATTACTGTAGTCTGGTTTGGATTTAATTGAATTTTTTTTCCTGCATTATAGGTTGTATTTTTCTGTGCATGTGGTATTTTGATGGGACATTTTCAATCTTTTTTGTTGAGTAGTTTTGTGTTCCTATAAATATGATTGAATTTCTTTCTTGATACATTTAAATTATTTGAAAATGAGGTGATTCTTCTGAGTCTTACTGTTAATATCTGCTTGACAGTGCCAGAGCCACATGAACCATGACTACACTTTACCACGAGGCAAGGGCCTTGTAGGAACTTCATCCAATATTTCTTGCATAGGACATTTCCTAGTTTGGCCGCTTGGAATATGCATGGTTTCAGCCTTTTGAAAACAATAGGGACTCTTGCTTATAATTGTTTTTGGATAATTGTTTAAAGCTTCAGGTAATATTCTCCCACGTGGTGTCTCTTTTTGGTAGGAGTTGAGTATGTGTCTCTTACTCCACTCTGGCCAGAAGTAGAACTGCTTTCGCCTGTGTCTGTAATCCATCCCCTCATTTCCCAGGAGGAGGCCTGTAGGTTGTTTGGTGTTTCTCAAAGTTTCCTGTGTAAATCTTGGTCACTAAGGTGGTAGTATTTGAGGTGCTGTGGCTCTTTAACAGTAAGGACATGCTCTACAAAGGGAGAGAAACGTCTTTAACTTGGTTACCAAAGAAATCACTTAAGGTTTTAAGCTGCCAAGCATTGGTTCATTTTTAGTTTTTGTTTTTAGCAATTTATTATGTATATCAGAGGTGGGCTTTTTTTTTGAAAGTGCTTGTACTGGGTAGTAATTGGTGTCCTATACTGCCTTATAATTTTAGACCTTATCCTGGCTCCACCATTCCATCACCTCTCTAATAAGAACTCTTTAGAACACACTGAAAAGAAATAATTTTAAACTTTTGACTTTCATGATTTCAGACTTTAACTTTGAATGTAAAATAACTAAAATTCATTCAAAACTCATCAACGGTTTCAAATTACATATATTGTGGAATGGCATTACCTTACATATTTACCATTTTTATAGTGAAATATCTTAAATTTTGTCAGCAATTTCCAAGAATACAAAATACTGGTAGCTACAATATCATATTGTGTGATAAATATTTTGAAGTTATTCCTCTTATCTAGCTAAAATTTTGTATTCTTTAACCTACAGTATCTTCAAGCTATGGCCTACCAATTTTTTCTCCTGATAATTTTAATGTTCTAATAAAAATTTTAAACATAAAGTTTTAATATTTTATAAATCAACTATTATATATATATATATTTTATATGTGACCCAAGACAATTCTACTTTACTCAAAAAAGGACAAAAAAATAGTGGGCCTTAGATTAGACATGCCTGTTTAGTCTTACAAATTTATTTATCAAATAAAAACTATTTGAACATATTACTTAGAACTTGTCTTTATTAGTTTAAGTTTTAGTACAGTAACTGAATGTCTTTAAAAATTCTCTAAATTAGTACATATAAAATGAGAAATTATAGGGGGCTAGAGAAATGGCACAGTGGTTGAAGTGATTTCCTTACAACTGCAAGACTCTGAGTTCTATTCCCCAACATCACATAAAGCCAGGTGTGGTGGTGCATGCCTGCTATCCCAGCGCTTGGGAGGCTGAGGCAGGAGGATTGTTCTGAGTCCAAGACCAGTCTGGGTTACACAGTGAGTTCAGGACCAACCCGGGCTACAGAGTGAGACCCTATCTTAAAAGAAAAAAAAAAAAAGAGAATAAAATATAAAATTTATGAAAAAGCTCCAAATTAAAGGGAGTGATTATATAATTATTATATATACATATGAGGGTATATTTCACAAAAAATAAAATGAAATTTTAAAAGAATTTATGGTAAAATGAAAAATTTCTTGTTTGTATTGTAAAAAACAATTGCAATGAATCATTTATACTGCATTATCATAAATATGCAAAGCACACAAAAGTATTAAAAGAAAATTCACCAAATTAAGAAAGTGTATCACTTTTTTCTATTTCTTCCTTTCTTTCTTTCTTTCTTTCTTTCTTTCTTTCTTTCTTTCTTTCTTTCCTTTCCTTCTTTGTGTAGTACTGCAGGTTGACCTTAAGGCTTTCTTTCTTTCTTTCTTTTTTTTTTTTTTTTGGCCTTTACACTGAGCTACACCTCCAGCTCATTTAAAAGCTTGTATTTTGAGACAGTGTCTCACTAAGTTGCTAAGTTGCCAGCTCCGGGTTTGATTTGCAAACTCCCTGCCTCAGCCTCCCCGAGTTCTGGGATTATGCCAGGAAACCTGGCTAGAAAAGTAGTTTATGTTTGTGCTATGGGTTTTTTCCTACTCTGCACTGATATTTAAATGTTGTTCATTTGTAGCTACTTTATGTCAGGTATTGTACTAAAATGATGGTAACAATAATAGGAAGCAGCCGGGTTGGTTCTTCTCTACACGTATGGTCTTAACAGAACTTACTCCTCTTACCCCTTATATGCACAGGTCCTGCTACATAGCTCAGATTATGAGGTGGCAGT
Organism: Ctenodactylus gundi; assembly: GCA_004027205.1. Taxonomy (NCBI): domain Eukaryota; kingdom Metazoa; phylum Chordata; class Mammalia; order Rodentia; family Ctenodactylidae; genus Ctenodactylus; species Ctenodactylus gundi. Next base: position 15,083 of record PVKB01007580.1, on the reverse strand, counting down.
AAGTTTTTAAAAATAACAGCTTGCCTTCAGGTTTTGCAAAGAATTTCCTTGTTTACCTAAAACTTTCATGTTCGCCAGAGGATAAGACCATCCCAGACATATTTAATAGGCTTAATAGATTTTATGCTATTAAAATCTTCTGTAGTCATTGACACTTAGTATTTTTTTTTGAGCTAGTGAGTAAGAGAGATGTAGCCAATATGTGTGCATTTCTGGCACTCTATTTATCATCAAAGATTGTACATATGACCGAGACAGCAGTATGTAGCTTTGCAGAATTTATATGGCAGACACAGATGTAGATGCAAGAGGGGTTTTTTTGCCAGGGAGGATGGCAGCATTGCTATCGCGAGTGCAAAAGTGATCCAGTTTGACAGTTTTAGACAGACTATGCTTGATCAATATTTACTTTTTGTTAGACACTGCGGCAAATGTTCTCACAAGCATACATGTCCAAATTTATTTTGAGGTTAAGAGATATTAGATAAAAAGTCCAAGTTTATTATGGAATAGCTCAGCATCGGAATGTACATGCAGAGTCGTCTGACTGCCCATCCCACGTGGCTGTCAGGGTAGTGGGGTTTCTAAGAAGAGATGGGATTTCAGTTGGAATTCCACGGTACAACACAATTTTGATATGCAAAAAAGAAATAAGGAAATTTTCAGATGGAAAAAATTATGTCCTTGGTTCTTTTTTTCATCCCACTAAGTTTCTCATCCCGTGCTTTGACGACAGCATGTTTTACAACAGTAAAAGATTCATATAATATCCTTGGAATTTTTTGTAATGATTAAAAACTCTCAGCAATTTTCAAGAACACATATATTGTTATTAACTCTAAAAAAAGATCGATTATTGCAGAGAACAAGGAGTGTTGGAGTGCAGAGGAAGTCGGAAAGTCCAGGAAGGAAGCTTGGAATTGCTAACTTAGAAAGCTGTGCTTCGCCTTATGCTGTAGAGGTTATGGTCCTGGTGCCTGGGAGACACCTGCAAATTTGAGGCTAGTATGTATTCTCTAGTGCTTGGGTACATATGCAGTAAACATTCATTAAATCAAACTTCTTGGTCACCTTGTTTAAATTTTCCTACCTTTTGGTCATTTTTGAGTTTGATCTAACTGAAAAAAGTTGAAATCAAAAAGAGAGAGTGAAAGTCCAGACCTAGTAGGTTGTTGTTGTTTCTCTATCAAAATAACCTGATTCTTAAAAACCCTATGAGTGACAATAAGCTAATGTGATAGAAATAAAACTTTACAAATCATAGCAATATCATTTTTGGGTGAAATTATGCTCCCAGCTTACATGGCTATAGTGTCACGGCCAGTGCTAGCCTGGTTTCATATCAACGTGCCGTCTAGGGTCATCAAGAGTTGCAAATGTTAAGACATCATAGAAATGTAACTCTTTCCCTGGGAACAGCTAGAGCAGCCTGAGGATTTTCATTACAAGGGAGCCATCTCTCTCTCCCAGTCTTTGAAGATTATGACATCAATAAAAATTGTATACAAACGTATGAAAAATGACTCTTTGGAGATATGCCCTTTGCCAGAAATCAATTTTGCCCAGCAGAGTGCTTCTAAGTGCTATCATAAAAGGTAAAATCATCGGGTGGGAAGGGAACTTAGGAGTCATCTGTTCTACTAAACCGTCTCCTGATAGGCCCATCCCTCATCCTACTTTGAATTATGATGTTGTTTTGTTTTTTTAAGACTCCCAGAGGAAGAGAGAATACAATTTTTTAGAGTGCCCAATTAATGTTGAACTGTCTGTTACACAGGAAAACCTTTCAGTCTCAATGTTGTCCCTTGTTTCTTAGCAGATATTGAGTGCTTGTCCTCACTTGCCTTCTCCTACCCTTGCTCTGACCCAATAAATTCTATGATGGACTCAATGTTTATGACCCTCCAAGCATCAGATGTTGAAATCCTAACATACAGTGCTATGGAATTAGGAGGTGACACCTCGGGGAGGTGGCGGCGGCAATTGTGTCATGAGGTTGGAGCCTGGGAGAATGGAACTAGCGGCCTTATGAAAGGGGCAAAAGAAAGCTTTCTGGTTCTCCCCCTTCCAAGTGAGGGTATAATAGAAAGGTAAGGGCATTCCATTCAGGAGGCTGCTCTCGTCAGGTGTACACTATTCTGTCTCGCTGTGAGAAGTAAATTTCTTTTGTTTAAGTTAGCCAGTCTATGGGAATTTATTATAGCAGTCACATCTAAGATAGAAATCTTTAATATCATCAAAAAAGGTTTTCTTGAGTCTTGAGCAAATAGTTTCCAAGAGTCATGCACCATTCACTAGCTGAGAAGCCCAGAGTGTCTGCTTCTGAAGAGGGAGAGGATATATGTAAAGATTGGGCTGATTTGGGACTTTGCAGAGCAGAAAGGTAAAATACATGATTTTTAAAGAAATGCTTCATACATCGAAGGAATATCAAGAAGAATGACAAGGGATTGTCATGAGAGGCAAAAATAGGTGCCATGTCACAAGCAAACAACTCTGTGCAGAAGAATGTTCAAGAGGCTGGGTGGGACAAAGGGAAGAAGCATCTTCTCCAGACCTTCCCTTGTTTGGTCAGGACCATCGGGGAGGAAATGTGCTTCGCTGGATTGGAGGTTTTTAGTATGAAAAGTGATAATTCCTCCACTGAGATGTCTGTCTGTTACCTCTGAAGGAGATTATAAATATGTGAAGGCCTTTAGCAGGTGTCCAACCTGCTACCTGCCATTTTTTTTGCCCCTTTTTAATGAAGAGGAACTCTCTTGGGTTGCAAAACATATGTAATATAGTGAATATACATGAAGAAGTACTAAAACTAAAAAAGAATTTCATTATAACGTCAAAAAAAGTGAAGGGCACAAAACCCAGTAAGCCAGAGGTTGGCCATGCCTGCAACGCCGCGGGATTATTCTTATTTACAAACCTAGCTAGTTTTACGTGTAGGGGCCGTTCTGTCACGCCCAGCTATGCTCGCAGGCCACCCAGCCTTCCCGTACGTGGATGTGGATTAGGCCTTTCCTATCTGCAGTTGCTACCGGAACTCAATTGGGAAGGGCGGTAGTGAGACTGCAGAGTAGTTTTTCACACTGCTGAATTCAGACTCACAATAGATACAGGTGCCGAGTGGCTAACTAGGATGAGTGAGTAAATCAGGGCCAGAAGCGTCGAGGAGCTATTGCGGCCAGGAAGGAGGAAACCTGAGAAGGAAATGTTGGAAATGGTCACAGAACCAAGGTTTGTTTAAGTAATGAAAGAGGGGAAGCAAAGAGAACTGAACTCCAATGAGAGAAGTATTTACCCCAGCGACTCCAGGCGAGATGGTCCGTGGAAGTGTCTTTCTTTTCTTTTCTTTTTTTTAATCATTTTATACAGATTGAATTTAATTTGCTGAACTTTTGCTTACATTTTTTACATGTATGTTCTGAGAGTATTAGCCTGCATTTAACTGTTGGGGGAATATGTTTATGTGATTTTAATATCAGAGAGATGGTGCTTATATGACGAGCTGGGAACTGTTGCTCCCTGTTCAGTTCTCCGGGACACAGGCGTGCACGACAACGTAAATGTCAGATCATTCCTTTTCAAATAGTTGGTAGAATTCGCCAGTACGTATATTAGTCTGTCTATACATTTCTACATAAGACTGTTTGGGCCCAGATGCTACATAGATAGATGATAGACGGATACATAGACGGGGAGACAGACAGACAGCCGTGGCTGTTGGAGAGGTGACATCAACTGGAGGCAGTTAGGAAACACACCCCCGGTAGGGCTCACAAGTATGCCTGGGTGGCTTGTGGGAACACCCATGCAACACGCGGGAGGCCCGCCTGGGAGCTCCAACTGCGCACAGGAGGGAAGAAGGCAGGTGGCCGTGGCTGTTCCCCTGGGAAAGCGCTCACCTTCCCGGTTGCTAATGGACGCCGACTTGCTGCGTGCTGCAGATCTCCTGCACAGATCGGCTCCAGCCCACCTGTCTGTCCGCCAACGATGCGCAGTCTCCTCCAGTCTTCACCATTGTTCTTCAATCAAGCTCCACAGCAGACGCTCACCTGCTGTCCCGGACGGTGTCCTCCCTCGCGGCTGAGCGGCCGTCGCTCGGACCCTCCGCTCTCACATGCGCAGGCCGCCTTCTGGGGCTAGTTCTGTCCTCAGACTTGGAAGCCCTCCAAATAGATCCCTTTTCTTAAACTTTCTGTGAAGTCTGCCTTTTGTAGACTCCAAACTAACACAGTAACCTTGGCGCACAGACGGATTGGCGTCTTTCAATCCTCCCTCTGGGTTCTGTCCTTGGCGCGCCTTCACCTTCCTGGCGCTCTGTACCCTGCTGAGGGAAATCAGCCTGGAACTGCGAGTGCAGTGGACCCTGCGGGGGACCCAGGAGCTCAGCCTCAGGTACTTGAGACTTGTCAGAAATGCAGCTTCTTGGTCGTGCACCCGAGTCAGACTACAAAGCTGAGCTCAGTCATCGTGTTTTAGCAAATCTGCTGAGTAACTCGGATCATCTAAGATTCGAGAATGTCTGGTGTTCAGATACTGTGGGATGCACCCAGATCCTTCTGGACTCACTTCTGGACTGACACACTTAATCACTTCAGCTCCAGGGAGTGTCCTTTGCCTCTGCTGCAAAAAATTGCTCATGACTGAAAGAAGGAGCCTCTTACCAGGCTATGTTCTTTTCTGGGACTTTAACTTGTCCAGTGGTTTATTTGTAGGGGGCACCCCACTCGAGTTCCACTTGGCTCATCTCTGAGGGTCAGCGTACGTCAGCGCTCCGTCACGTCAGCTGTGGCCTCTGTTCTCACGGTGTCCTTGTTGGACTTTGCCCTGCAGTGCTCTGTGACCTGCCACAACTCAGTTGCTGTCATTACACTCTGTGCTGCCTCAGCCCGTTGAGCCCAGTGTAGGCGTTCAGTCTACATTCATAGCCTCCTAAACTCTTGCGGACTTTTCCTTTGTAGCGACTTGGGGGATACTCTGCACATTGAATTTAGTGTTTGCAATTTTTTCCTCACAGCTTCAGCTTTACTTCGAGCATCGCAACAAATTATCCTAAGTGAGCTAATTTTATAGTATACCTTATGGCTTTAATATGTATCTATGTATGGTGACCTTGGGACACCCTATTTTTTCCCATTTTATTGATATGAATAAGTGCAAAATTAAAGTTTACAGTGTAGTTGAGCAATCTGTGCACATACATATCCTGTCAAGGTGACAAGGGCTTTCCCACTCTCTTTTTGTCCCTCCCACTACCCCCCTCCCTTCTTCCTACCCCACCCTACCTCTCTCTTTCACTTTGTTTTTCATCTGAAGTTCCATAGGAGTTGTGATCTGGGTCTCTCATATCAGAGAGACCATTCGACGTTTCACCTTCTGCTTCTGACTCACTTCACTAAGCATGATGTTCTCAAGTTTCTTCCATTTGCCTGCAAAAGCCTCCACGCTGTTGGACTTTATAGATGCGTAGTATTTCATTGTGTATAAACGCCACAGTTTGTGTATCCACTGGTCTGTTGATGGGTATTTTGGTGACTTCTATAGTTTTGCTATTGTGAGTTGTGCTGCTGTAAACATGGTATACCTATATCTCTGCTGTGTGTTGTTTTGGCCTTTTCTGGATGTATTCCCAGGAGGGGGAGACACCCTATTTAATCTAATAGGGGCAACCTGAATATACTGAGTACCAAGGACAAGAAGGAATGACAAATATCTTTATAGGCACATGTGATATTGAAAATCAGATAGAATGCCTGTCTCTTGTGCCAGCCTGCACTATACGCAGCCCCTTCTCAACGACCTCACTTTTCTTTTGGGAGAAGAAGAAAAACACTGGTTTATGGAGAGTATACTTCTTTTTCAATGTTATGAATTGACATAAAAGGGTAAGTAAATTATTTCAAACTGAAATAATCTCTTTTTTTTGCACTTGTTCATAGACTAAGCATCCTGTCTCATAGCACGAAGTGGAAACTGTATATTTGTTACTCTGTTTTAGAGCAAATGCACGTGTGATGGGCAGCAAGAGAAGACTAGATTGTTTTTGTCACAGTAGAATTGGGAGCAGTAGGTAAAAAGGTTCCGAAATAGAATGGTGGCTGAGGGAGACTCTTTTTTTGGAGACCTTTGAGCAATTGTGAACACAGACCACTTTCATTCAGTACATAGTAGTTTTTTGAATAGAGATTAATTTGCCCCAGCCTAATGTAGTGAAAAGTAAAATAGTATGAACACTAGGAGGGCTCTTGACCTTGTATTGGTTTCTCCACTATCACTGGAGTACTCTGTTGGTGTGAGTATCCGACAATGATGGGAACACTGAGAGCTAGATTTCTTGTGTCTGCCATGTGCCAGGCATTGGTCCTAAGTTCAAAGTTGTTAATGAAGGTTTTCTGAATCAGGTGACCTTACTCCATTGATGCCCAAGGGGATTAGATCTTTTAGCATCGCCCTTAGTTGACAGTCTCAATATGTATGGTAAATTCACCTCATAAAAATTCCATTCATTTAATGATCATAAAGATTCCCTTACATAGGAGGAAGAATTTAGAACCCAAAGCTTGTGACCAATTGTTAGATTTATTAAATATGAATGTAACTCCACATGCACATGCTAAAAAGTGGAAGCTTACTCTGATCTTGTGAAAGTATTTCTAGTGACATTCTGTAGAATCATTTTCAAAATTTCAAATACTAAAGTAGCTTTTACTTTTGACATCAAGAAAGATATTATTGGAAGACATATCATTCAGGGATGGACAACCAGTGTTCTGTATGACTCTATTCTTTCTGTTGCTTGGAAAATGGGTGTTGAACTTGTGCTATTCTCATTCAGAGAGCAAGAGGAAAACAATCACTAAAGTGGAAAATCAATTTTTTGTTGCCTTGTGTTTTATTTAATAAGATTAAGCATGATTTGATGCCATTATATTTATTATTATTTTAAATACACTGTTATTTTAATTTGTCATTAACATTTTGTCTTTTTAGGTGTTCATTTTTATAAACTATTTAAAGTTAGGTCGAAATCCTAATAAAATTGATTGTGAGAGGCTATTTTCAATTAATTATTGTTTCTTTTCTCTCATTTTTAGTAAGACTTGGATTAAGTTAAACAAAAATTTTATTGACTTTGGTTCTCATTGGCTAGAGATACTCCTATATCTTCTAGTGTTTTTAACCTCTGAAATAAATGATTAAGGCCTATTGAAAATGTAGTAAATGATTGCTGGTAAATTACAGGAAGAAGATATAAATAAATTATGCAGGGGGACATTAACCCCTTTGCCCTTCTGGTCTCCGTAGGTGTTGTCTTGGCTACATTCTATTTAGAAGTTATCTTGTGTTTACACTTTGGGACAAAAGAGTCTTTGCTGTTGTGATTGACTCTCTCAGTTGCCCACCAAAACAGTTCTCTTGTACCCCACTCTCCCTCCAAGTGCCATTACGGCTGCTTTACAAGAGTGTGAGCCAAGGGGATGTGCACTGAAGCAGCTGGGGACATTTCTGGGCTTTACTCTCTTCCCACAACTTGCCACGATCCTGTCCTTGCCTGGCACATGAGGACATGTCCCAGAAGGTCCCCAAGAACCTAAATGGAAGCAGCCAGGGCCTTTGGATGACTGCAGTAAGCAAAGCACCCATTGTGGCCTTTCTGGAATTGTGAGAGACACTTGCATTTCTTTATAGTTTTTTGGTGCCATTGTAGTTTTTGATCTCCATAACAGGTTTAAAAACATCGATACATTTCGGCTATCTTATATTTGGAAATAGTATTTCTAGAATTTTATTGTGACTTTTTGAACTTGACTTTCTCATTATTTCTACGAGAGAAATCAAGCATGTTTGAAGTTACTTTCTTACTCTAAGAGCCACAGGTAGTCAGTTAAACACAATTTAATAGTGTGAAATCATCACTCCACAGATATTCTTTCCTTTCTTGTTATGAGCTTACTACTGTGTTCAATACTAAGAGGTATAAAAGGTCCACATGGCATCATTCCTGCTCACACTGATGGAAAATAGATATTTTCGGTTGTGCCATAGCTTGTTTTATACATGGCTTAGGTAATTATTTTGCAGAAATGTTATTTGAACTCATTATTCTCAAGTTACTATTTGAGAGATGTGGATAAAAATGAAGATTAAAAATCAATCATTTTTCTCAAAGAACTCACAGTAGGAAGAAGAAAAGTAATAGTATTTAAATATATCTTGAATTTTGCTTTGGCTTCTTTGAACTTCACTGCAGTCTAGTGCAAAGATTTTTATAATTTCTTTATGTAGTGAGTAGATAGAGGTCCAGTAATAATGCTAGTGAACCCTCCTCATTGCTGATCCACTACTGGGTCTTACGATTTCCCTGCTTAGAATAGGAAGATAGATTTTGTGGAGAAAGAAAAGGGATTTTTGGAGGGGGGAGAGAGTAAGAAGAAGGAAAGGAAGTAAAAATAATCAAAATGTGATGTGTATATATGTGTGTGTACCAGTACATCTGGTTGAACGTGAATGTTATGTATCACAAATTCATACTAAGAAAAAAGAGTACTTCTGGGAAAAAAATGAATTGCCTCTGTGGGCTGAATGATGATCGGGTGGGTGGAGTGTTTAGTACATCTAGAAATACTTAGATGTTTTCTTGGATCTGAGAGAGGCTGAAACACACCCTCTCCCTTTACCGATGAACCCCGAAGAAGAAGCAGGACTTGGGGACAGATTTACCAGGTTTCTTGAGTTGCAGCACAGGACAGCAACTGTAGAAGATTTCTGTGCTGGGAGGCTGGGATCGTACTGGGCCCAGTGGGTATCAGATCAACAGACTGAGTTCAGTGTGCTGAGTCAGGGTGTGAAGGTGACATGGGGCCTTTGACACCTTCCTAAGTTCCTTTGTGCCAGTGTGGCGTGGGTGGCTTTGGAATGACTGCCCTGTAGCTGATGCACTTGATTGAGAAGGTTCGACCCTGGAAGATCTTTCTGGCAAACGCAAGACCTAAGAAATGGCTGCCTGTCTAGGCTGACACCTAGGGATGAGCAGACAAGGACCAGGAGGTTCACCCTGATGCCAGTCAGGTGGCTCCCCTCCTGCATCCAAGGTCGTTCTCTCTGAATGCTGGTGCTGCACGAGGCCAGACCTTCCTCTTGCCCAACGTGGAACTTAGGTAGCACATCAGGGGAAAAAGGAGACTCTTACGATTGTCTGGGATTACGTTTCTGTGATGTGCTAATGATCCTACCGTTTATTGTCCAAACTCGGACACCAGAGGGTGAAAAGGGGAACTATGGATAATTACACTCAATATCACACGTGGAGTGGGACTGTCCAGGGAAAATTGGGAAAACAATCACATTCTTTTTTTTATTAAGAGAATTCTGATGAAGTATAAAAAGCAAACAAGTTATATTTCTCCCCCATATGAAAATATGGGCAGAAAATAAACATACCACAAATGATAATACTTGGAGTAGAATAGAATCAGTTTTCCCAGATCTCTGAAATTAGTTTTTTTCATGTCTGTCCTTTGAAAGTAGAGGACAGGGGACTTCTATACTCCCTTGCGTTGTTCTGTGACTTTGTGTGCACAGTGGGTTGGATGATCTTTTGGTGAGATGGCAAGGGTCTGACGTCACGAGCTCACCTTCTCCGAGTTAAGCATCTCTGGTTATGTGGCCTGCTTTTCTTCCCTTGGGAAAATCAACGAGCGTTTCATCTGTTATTTTTCTGTCCCCACTCAGACAATAACCTGGCTAGGTTTTGTTCCTGTGGGGAGGACCCATGGAGTTTGAAAAAGTTGGATTCAATTTGACGAAGCTGATGGGAAGCTTAGTTTTGGACACAGATCCAAGCCACGTTCTCTATTTCATCTCTACCAGCAGGAAAATAGATGTTTAGATTCCCAAGTAGCATGTATGTGCCCTTATAAATTATGTTCAAACTTATTGGAAGATGAATTTTTTCCCCTTGTGGTACTGGGGATCGAGCCCAGGCCTTTCATACTGCATTACATCCTTAGCCCATTTTTAATTTTTGACAGTCTGCTAGGGACTGTTCTTAGGCTATGCTTTGCTCCCAGGATGCAATGTCTCCTGGAATTTTCTTATTATTCTTGAAGGCATTTTAAAAAGGAATTTTAACCTTTGTGAAACATGATACCTTTGAGAATTGACCTGATTGTTTGGCAAGAGTTTCATGTCTCACATTTTCTTAGGTTTAACGTTTATTTTTTGGTTGTAGCTGTTAGTAGAGAATATTCTTTCAATCTAAGAAACTCAGTAAAAATAGAGGAAGGCTGGCCACTTCCCATCCTTCCTGTCCTGCCCAGGAGTCACTCGTGGAGAAGTGTGAAGGCTAGATTGGGCATGTGCAGTTGGGCTCCTGCTTTCTTGCAGTGAGGCTGCCATCTTGAGACGGTTCTTTGCAGCTTCTCTGTGTCTTGGGTCTTCCCTGCCCCCGTCCAGCAGCGCCTGCATCTGGCTGCTCTGTTTGTGTAACACTGACTTCAACGAGCAGCCTGTGAGGCTTTTAGGTGAAGTTGATCTTAGATATAATTTTTTATGTATCAAAAGTGGATATTTTGATTCACCACCTGTTTCCTGCTTTCATTTTCTTATGAGCGTTGGGCCATGTTAAGGTTCCAACCGTGAAGGATTTTTGCGTTCTGAGTAAACTGATCTATGGGTTCATTTGAGTATTTGCATAAAAAGGAGATTATCTTTGTTGAATTTGGTGAAACCATTAGGCACCATCAACCAGAGGGCTTTGTATCTCTAAAGGGGTCTTTCTTATCCCCTGTAGAGTTGGTAGGTCTGATGGGCTATTCCAAAGGTGAAATGAATTATTACAATTATGCTAAATATCTGTATAGCAATGCCTCATGTTTAAAGTAACCATATGCATCACAAGTACAAACTAATAAGAATAATAACTTTTGGGGAAAATACATTTAGGAAGTTTACAGACAAGACATTAATTTGGGGGGTTATGTTGTGTGCTTTGACTACTATGCTCTTCCAGTTTTCTGGTTTGACCTTCTCCTTAACAGCTGAATTTAGCGATGCTTCCTGCTGGGGAGGACCTTCCGTGCTCCAGAAGCCCTCGATGTAAGTGGCCCCTGCCTACTCCTTGCTCTTCAGAGTGGTAATGTCTCACCTGGCTTGCCCTCAGTCCTACGAGCTGCCATTTATTCATTGCCTATTATATTCTTAGACATTAACTAAATTGTTACATTTCATCTTCACAGCAATACTGCATGGTAGATTTTTATTCTGAAAAAGATTTTTGTCAGGGAAAAATATTAGTCTTGAAAAGAGTTTTATGAAGGAAGAAACTTTGACCGAGGGAAGTTATGTGACCACAACACAGAGGCACGCTTTCAATTTTTATCTCTCAGTCTCTGAGATCCACAGTTGGATGCTATCTCAATAGGAGAGGGCAACTCCATGAATATTCATGACTTGACCTCTGTAGTTAGGTGGTTCTGTGGGGAAGCAATAAACAGTTATGAGCGTTCACTAATGAACAGATGCCCAGAGGCTGGAAAACGGGGTGTCTTAAATTGCTTTTCTTCAAATGTGTAGATTGGAGTCACATTTTTGGATCAATACAATTAACTATGCTGGGATTATAATGCCATGCATGTTCTCTTGAGGTAAAAGAAAGATTTTGATTTTCTTTTTTGCTTTGTTAAAAATTGTGTGTCAAACCCCATGATATCCAAACTATTTATTTCCAAGTGTAGCAGGGTACATACAGCTAAGTATCTTATGGAGGTCACCTCAGGCAACAGTAATTTCTGTGGCAAGCAAATTTTTGAAAAATTTGAGCTGTCAAAGTAAATTCTTAAAAAATGTATACTTCTAGTTCAGCATTCACGAGAGGGAAAAAGATACAGCAGTGTTTACTGTCACCCCAATTCCATTGTTGTTCCCAAGATGGAGTCCTGCGAATGTTTTGTTTGAGCAGATCTAAGAAGTCCACCCTAGAGGAATTTCTCTTTTTTCTTGCCTATTCAGTTGTTCTCTCCGTCGTCTTAGGGAGGTCTTTGTTGACTCTTTGAGTAGAAGGATGCTTCCAATTTAATTATAACATGTGCTTAAATTCACAGACTGGACCGGGTGTTTTGACCAGTGAGGAAGTGGATGGATGACTGTACACAGGGGAGTCAAGGGGCACAAATAAACGTGGTGGTCAGGAACCTGATTTGTTTTGTTTTGTTAATCATTAATTATTAATTATTTTCCCCCTGAAACATAGTGATGACGTTCCCTCTTGCTGATCAAGTCTCTTATTGTAGGAGAAAGAAAGCTAGCATTAATTTTGGGGGTTAAGTTGGAAGGAAGTTGCCCTCATTTTTTGACACCAGAGAGAGTGGCATCTAGTGATTGACACAGATTTGGCAAAGGAAGGGCTCAAAAATGTTTTAAATAGCAATATAAAGCCTACTTCATGTTGTGTGTTTATAGGACTTATGGCCTGTTGTTGTGGTTAGGATCTGGAGTGTCCCCCAAAAGTCTCATGTATTTTAGTGTTATGGATTGTCTATGGAACCATGTGATGTTGGTGGATTGGGGTCTGGTCTGGAAGGGTGGATTACAGTTAAGACTAAAGGTGCGTGAGTTAGGATTAACGGTGTGTAGTGGCCACACCTGGATGCAGGAGGGACTAATTACTGGGCGGAGACCTGAAAGGATACATAAGCTGCACCTGCCTTCCTGGAGGACTAGGACTAGTCTCAACTAGCCTCAGCTTGTCTTCCTGTTTGTGACGTTCTGGGAAGCTGCCTCCACCTCTGCCTCTGTGCTGTACTCTGATTGCTGCCGGCCGCCCCTGAATGGATTGTGACCATCTGAAACTGTGAGCTAAAATAAACCTTTCCTAAATTTGTGGGTGTTGGGTATTGAGTCACAGCAATGAAAAAGTAGCTAAGACACCTGTATTAAGCCCTTTGTAACCTAATTGTGTTTAAACTATACATAATTTTCAGACAAAATTTATGTGTGACACTGTAGCAAATAGGTGCCTTGCTTTATATAATTGGTACGTTCCTAAGACTTAAGAGAATCTTTAAACATATATCATTGGCCAGAGTCTTTGTCCTAGTGAGTATTATAGCCTTGATACTATTCTGGTTCTGTTGTCAAGGAAATAAGATTATCAGATGAATCAAATGACTTATCTAAGATCACAAACCGGTAAGGGTTCAACCTGGATCTCTTTGACAACAAAGCTACTACTTTCCTGCTACATTCTACTCTATATAAACACAGCTTTGTATATCCAGCCATTTTTTAAAATAGGTTCGGCAATTCCAGCATAACAGATTCTTGTAGTAAAATAGTTCTTTTTGAGAATTTACTTAAAAATAATTTACATTATACCATTGTTCATCTTTTATAAATTTAACTTTATATTGAAGAAAGTCTGTTTAGCATTATTACAGGTATTATTTAAAATAGATGGTTTCTTTATATATAAATATCATATATGTCAGTTCCTTTAATTTAATTATTTCATAATTGTTTCATTTAATTATTACAATAATCATGTACATATTATCTTCGCGTACTGATCAGGGAAAAACGTGCGTTGACGTTACAACACGTACAAGGATACACAGCCGGCACAGTGTATGCTTTTGCCCACCATATATTGCTATCAGGATGTTTTAAAAGCTACATTTTAATTTTCCCTTTTGAAACACTCTTAGTGTTGTCTCAGGTTAGTGTGAATGACTTGAGTGACAGGAGCTAAACTGGGCTAATTGTCTATCTGTGAAGGGCATTTAACGCGGTGGAGCGGATGGTCTTCACAGGCCAAGCTAGGACTGGAAGCTTGAAACGTTTAGCTCCACTTCTGATTCTCCAGGACAGGGAGGAGACTGGTGATGGGGTTAGTAACCGCCATGCCCACACGATAGAAGCCCCACTTATTCTGAAGTATGGGGTAGAGATTCTGGTTTGACGAACACAACAACGTTCCAGGAGAAGAATTTGGAGGGGCACCCAGACTCCATTGGACAGAGGCTCCTGGGCTCTAGATCCTTCTGTCTCAGATGCTATAGACCTCTTCACCTGGCTATTAATCTGTGTCCTTTATCACATCTTATAATAAACTGATAAACGTTAAGTAAGTATTTCCCTGAGTTCTGCGAGCCATCATTACAAATGATTACACTTGAGGAAGGCGTTGCAGGGATCCCCAGTTTGTAGCCAAGAAGTGCAAGTAACCCGGAGACCTGCTATTCGCAACTGGTACCCGGAGTGGGGACATCAGTGTTGTGGAACTGAGCCCTTGCTCCAGGGTACCTGTGCTACTCCAGGTAATGTTTTAATTGAATTCAGGACAGCCCCACGATGTCTAAAGAGTAGGAGCATTGGTTGGAGTAGGAAAATACTCCCACATCTTAGCTTGGTAGAGTGTAGTAGAGAAGAACCATTTTTTTTTTTTCATATAAAACTAAACCCACTGGAACCTAGATCACCACAATTGCCACATCTCTTCTAAAAGCAGGGGGAACATTTTACATTGCTTCTTTTTGTCATGAAGGGTAACACTCTAAGGACCTTGATTTTTTTAAAATCAAAAAGGTGATTTTTGTATAAAATTTACAGCAGTTTTAAAAGATAATTTCCATACTTTCCAGGTTGCATCAATGATTACAATTTAAGAATCAAACGGAATAGAGAATTTTTCTCATATAGGAAAATATATGACATTTATCATTGTAACTTGTTGCTAAACTTACTGAAGGAAAACATTTCTATTAATTTGTTTTTACAGGAGTGGTTACTTTGCTTACTAAGCTTTTTGAAGTGAGACTTGAGAGGTAGATTCTTAACATTCTGTTTTTTAAATCTATTATAGTAATATTCTGAGGATTGCTTGATATAGAGAACTAAAATTTATTTTTCCTTAAGGTGTGGGCGAGGTATAGAAGTAACTATCTGTTATGTCATCTGCTTAGTAAGATATTTGGAAGAAGAAAATCAACCCATTGGTAATACAGTGTTTCAGTTCTGACAGTTTGCTTGACAGTTACATAAACAAGGGTCATCTGGTGCCACAGAGGTTATGGTTACTAGTAAGAGAC
>PVKB01007579.1:0-32114 GCA_004027205.1 Ctenodactylus gundi | reverse complement strand
TTTTTTTTTTTTTTTTTGCTACCCAGTATTTTTATTTATTTATTTAGGGATGGTGAAAGAGTGAACCTAGGGCCTTGTGCACACTAGACAAGCGCTCTACCACTGTGATAGAGGCTCAATATTGGCTCAGTCTCCCACTTTCCCACTGCCTTTTATTTATTGATTTATTTATTTTTGTTAGCACTAAGGAATAAACTCAGGGCCTTTGCTCTGAGCTACATCCCCATTCATTCGTTCAATTTATTCACTGAGATAGGGTCTTGCTAAATTCTCCAGGGGGTCTTGAATTTTCCATCCCAGAGTGCTGGAAGGAATGTGCCAATGCACCCAATCTGTTCAGTATATTATTATTATTATTATTATTATTATTATTATTATTATTATTATTGTATTGTCACACTGGGGATTGAGTCCAGGGCCTTATAACACTGGGCTGGCTGTATCTTAATTTTTATTTTATCTTACACTTTTTCTTTTTGGTACTGGGTATCAAGCCCAGGGCCTCCACACTGAGTTATATCGCCAGTCCACTTTTTATTTTAGTTTTTAAAATTGAAATAGAATTTGGCCATGTCACTAATTCACTCAGGCTGATTCTCCTGCTTCAGCCTCCCACAGTGTTGGGACTACAGGTGTGTGTCACCACATCTGGCTTCATATTCTTTCTCACTTGCCTCCACCCTGTTTGGAATTGAACCCTGGGCCTTCACACTAAGTTACAACCCCAGCCCATTTTTCAAATTTTTATGTTGAGACAGGGTCTCACTAAGTTACTAAGTTGTCCAGGGTGGCTCCACTTTGTGATCTTCCTGCCCCAGCCTCCTAGAGTGTTGGTATTTTAGGGCTGTGCCACCAGCCACTTTCATTCTCATTCTTGAAGCAAAAGATTGTGTTCCCCACTAGACCAAGCATTAGGAGAAAATTTAATGGAAGAGTATAAAACAGAATCAAAGGACTAGCAGGCTTGGTTTATTAAAATGTATTCAATATAGACTTGAATGACTTCTTAAAATGACAATAATAGGTCTTAATTTTGCAAAGTCTGCCCCTCTAATGTCACTGTACCTACAAATCTAATCAAAAGTAAGGGTCAGAGGGTTGGTAAAATCAATAATGTCTTCCAACAGGGCTAGAAGGGAGTGTTGGCTAGTTCCAGATGTCCCTGAACACCACGGTGTCCTGCACGGTACTCAGGGCTGGCCTGCATACTCAGCACTGAGGGGCTTCATAGCAGTTCCTAGTAAACAACCACTAAATGAATTAACAGAAGAGAAAGCTGCTGTGATCCAAAGTTCCTTTTTACTCTGGGTATTTGTGAGTGTTAACAGTATTTACATTTATATGGGATTAAGTAATTTCCTTTCAATTAGAGAATTAAGTAAGAATTGAGGAAATATGGAGTCTATAAACTACTAGGAATCATTTAGAGCAGTCTTAATTTCAGGGGATGCTGGGAAGTATGCTATTAAACAGTTAGTGTCTGGGACATTCACTTATATGAACATCAGAAATAAAAAATAATTTGCCAGGTGACCTCACCCTCACCCACCTACCTACTGAAACTACCTACTGATGGCTATTAAATGCCTTTGCTCTGCTTCTGCCCTGTACAGAGCTCTCTCATAATTAGGTTTAGGAGACATCTACCTTACTTTTTGGCTTTTTTTTTTTTTTTTTTTTTTTGGCACTGGGAGTTGAACTCAAGAGCCTTTATTCTGAGGTATATGAGTACAGCTGAACCTTTGGGTATTATAGGCCTGTGCCACTGGGCAATTTGGTAACTTAGCAAAAGCCCGTCACAAAATCAAAAATAAAAAATGGGCTGGGGATACAGCTGAGAGTGTAGGCCCCGGAGCTTGATTACCAGTACCATGAAGAATTTTTTTTTAAAATTCTTAGTCTAAATTTATCAACAATAGTTTCTTTAAATAATAATAACAGTAATATATTCAGCTTCTAAAATTGTTTTATTTTGAGATAGGGTCTCACCAAGTTTCTAAGTTGCCCTGGTTGGGCTATCAATTTGCACTCTTCTTGTCTCAGTCCCTCAGAGTAGCAGAATTTCAGGTGAGAGCCACCAGGCCTGGCAAAAAAAACAACTTTTATTTTTTCTCCCTAAAACATCATTTTTAAAAAGGGTCTTGCTTCTAGGGCTGGGTGGCATAGGCCTGGAATTCCTGCACTCTAAGAGGCTTGTGGCAGCAGGACTGTGAGATCCAGCCCAGCCTGGGTAACTTAGCAAATCAGCAAGACTGTCTTGAAATTAAAAAAAAAAAAATTAAAAATGAGCTGGGGATGTACCTCAGTGTAAAGGTCCTGGGCTTGAGTCCCAGTATAGCACACACACACTCACACTGCGTGTGGTGGCACAGGCCTGTAATCTCAGCACTGAGAGAGGCTGAGGCAGGAAATTACAAGTTTGAACCCAGCCTAGGTAATTTAGCAAGGCACTTATGATAAAGCTCAGTGCAAAAGGCCTTGGTTTTGAACCACAGAACAAAACAAACAAAAAAGTCTCTTCAAGAATCTTAAAGGAAGTCATCGGAGCCTACAGCTGTGCTGGCTGGCCCTCACTGTAAATGCAACACACACATTTCTTCAATAACTGAACTCTCGCTGAGGGACGAGAGTATACAGCAGAGAGTTGAGGATTACTGAAGATGTTTTCTTTCCTTTTCTACAACCTAGATATGCTAAAACCTGGTTTGTAGGCAGGGCTTTGCCACTCCTTCCCACAGAGACATGTGGACCAAACGTGTGCTTGCTTCGTCATCTCCACAGCAGAGCACGAGGTGCCAGCCACCACGGGGATAGAATAGGAAGCGAAAGCAAGGGGAGGGAAAGAATAACACTGCGAAATCCTCCTCCCCCCCCAAAACGACAGGAAAGAAGTCTGTGAATATGGGGGGGCTGACTCCCAGAGCCTGAGCAAATAAGAAGGCCACAGCCTCAAAGACGCTGTCTTCCCTAGGGCAGATGTGGACCATCGCCCATCCAGCCTGTGTAGGGGTGCTGGGACAGACAAGCGAAGCTCTGCCTTTTTTTTTTTTTTTTTTTGGATTCATGGCAATCCTCCTGCCTCAGCCTCCTGAGTGCTGGGATTATGGGCAAGTGCCACCACACCCAGCTTATGTGGTGCTGAGGAATCGAACTCTGGTACTTAGCATTTGACTCAGCGCACCGCTGAGCCATGTCTCCAGCCCCCAGCTCTGCCTCCTGTCCTTGGGGGAATGGTCTTCAACTAAATGTGTCCCTGGTGTCAAAAAGGTTGGGGAACAGTGCCTAGGGGCTGAGCCCCTTCCGACTTGCTCTGTACTCAAGGTGCCTAGGGTCCATGTGAGCCCTGCTTTGAGAAAATGCCTGCTAGTCAGCAGTTTGAGGCCCAGAGGCTCAGCTGGCTCAGCTGACAGAGCTGCCCTGTGCTTAATGCTCACTTCAGCAGATATAAAGGAGCTCCCCTCCAACTCCCGCAGCTATGTGGGGTCAAGTCTCTGCTGAGGCCCTTTGGGCCAGAGAAGGGCTGAGCCAGGCCAGAGGAGGTAGGTCCTACTGTCATAGTGTAGGGTGGACTCCAGTGTCATATGGATTTGAGGGAGGTGGAGCTGTCCCACTTGCCGCTGCACTCCCAGGAATGCTTTGCGGTGGGCACTAGAGCAGGTCTGGCTACTCTGCTACTCTGCAGCTGGGGCTTTGCTTTCTTTCATTGCCCAGTGACTGGATTTATGGGAGGACCAAGCAGCATTCAGACTAGCTCCTGGACACCAGTCTGCTTACACACTCCGCTTTACCTCCCTGCGGCTGATGGGGCAGGTTCAAAGCAAGCCTGAAGGTACAGGAGCCTTCAGCGATTGCTATGCAAAAGTGGCAAGGGCAAACATGGCAAATCTTGACCCCTATTTACAAAGGAAGGGCATTACAGAAGGAATACAAGTGGTAAAATAATTATTGGGGTGGTGTACCCCTCAAGGGATCTGGGACCAAGCCCAAAGCCTGCATGCTGAACTAAATCCCCAGACTATTTTTATTTTCGATTTTGAGACAAGAGTCTTGCTAAGCTGCTGACTGCCCAGTGTCCAGAGTGTGGGTATTACAGGCCTGTGCCACTGGGCAATTTAGTAACTTAGCAACATCCTGTCTCAAAATCAAAAATAAAAAAATGGGCTGGGATACAGTTGAGTGTGAAGGCCTTGGGGCTGGATTCCCAGTACCATTAAAAAAAAGCTTTAAAAATTTTTTTAGTCTAAATTGATCAGTAATATAGTTTGTTTGAATAATAATAACAGCAATGTATTCAATGGCAAGTAAAATGAGTGACAGTGATATTGTAAGAGACAAAGGAAGGGACCAGGAGCATTCTCTTATAAGGTGTATGCATTACCTGGGAAGCAGGATAGAGCTACTTGAAGTATAAAAATAAAAAAAAATTAGAGCAGAAATCAATAACATAAATAGGAAATCAGTAAGAGAAAATAAAAATCAAAAAATCTCAAATCTGATTCTTTGAAAAGATTAACACAAACAGGCAAACTTCCAGCTCAGCCAGGTGGTGCAGGTCTGAACTTCAATGGATGTAAATGCATATCGCAAACAAAAAAGCAACTACTAGAAAAAAATTAAAGTTAAGTATACTTGATATGCACAGAGAAAATGGGATCATTCAAAATGCTCAAAATGAGACAAAGCAGGGTATGGTTGCATAGGTCTATAATCTCAGCACTCTGGAGGCTGATGCAGGAGGATTCCAAGTTCAAGTCTAGCTTGGGATATTGAGTAAACTTAGTAAGACCCTGTCTCAAAATCAAAAATAAAAAGGGCTGGGAATGTAGCTCAGTGCAAAACCCCTCGGTTCAATCCCCTCTACTGCAGAAAGTAGCAGCACTGGGGTCAATTCATTAAGAATATGTAGCTATCTTTAATATATGTGTCCACCTTCAGAGCACCAAAATACATAAGGCAAGCTGATGGAACTCTGAGGTTTAAAAAATTCATTATTATTGTTAGAAATTTCAACACCCCAGTAGACTGACAGCTGGTGAAGGTAGAGTTGGACTGATAATACCATCAATCAGTAAGATATAATTGACATTACTGAATTCTTTGTCCAAGAAAAACAGAATGCACATTACTCTTATTTTTATTTTTTGGTTTTATTCCTTTATTTGGAGACAACCTCTCACTATGGGCTGGAGGAAAGGGACAGTGGTTAAAGTGCAAGGCCCTGAGTTCAATTCCCCAGCACCACATAAACTGGGTGTAGTGGCACCAGGCAGTAATCCCAACACTCAGGAGGCTGAGGTAGGAGGACTGCCATGAATCGGAGGCTGGCTTGGGCTACACAGTGAGCTCAGGAACAGCCTGGGTTACCGAGTGAGACCCTGTCTCAAAAATAAAAACCAAATCAAATGAAACCAGACCAGACCGTCACTCCGTAGCCCAAGCTGGCCTCAAACTTGTGATTCTCCTGCCAAAGTCTCCTGAGTGCTGGGATAAGAGGCATGTTCCACCATGCCTGGCTAGAATGCATATTTTTCCTCTAGTCATATGAAATACTTATCAAGAAAGACCAAATCCTAGACCACAAAACACTCCTTAACAAATTTAAAAGTATGTTTTTAGACCACAGAGGAATTAAACTAGAAATCAATAATAGGAAGATAGCTGGAAAGCCCCAAATATTTGGAGATTAAACAACACATGAATCAAAGAAGTCTCCAGAGCAGTTAAAAAGTTATTTGAACCAAATGAAAACAAACACATACCAAAATTTATGGGATGTAACAAAATCAGTGTCTGGGAAACATTTATAGCACTGAATGCAAATGTGAGAAAAGCAACTCTAAATGAGGCATGATGTGGCATGCCTGAAATCTACATATTTAGGGAGGCTGAGGCAGGAGGATCATAAATTTGACCTTATCCTGGGCAATTTAGTGACTTAGTGAGACTCTATCTCAACACATAAATCTAAAGGGTTTGGGATGTATCCCTGTGTAAAAAGCCCTGGATTTAATTTCCAAAAGAGAAAAAAAAAAAAAGGCAGCAGATCTAAAATAAATAATATAAGCTTATATTTTAGAAAGAAAAAGAGAAGCAAACTAAAATCAAGGAGAATACAAATAATAAAAATTAGAACATAAATCAATAAACGGGGATGTAACTCAGTGTAAAGGCCCTGAGCTCAAAACCTACAACAATACAAAACAAAAAACTGCTAAACTTTCAACTAGCTGAATCAAGAAGAAGAAAGGCAGAGCATGAATTAATAATAGCAAAAAAGAAAGAGGGGCAACCAGTACTTGTCTCATGGATATTAAAAGGATAGTAAATAAATAGTATAAAACTTCTATGACCCCGAATTGGATAATTCAGGTGAAATGTGCCAATTTCCTGAGCTATAAATCTATCCTAACTCATAAAGTAAAAATAGACAATCAGAATAGGCTCTTATCTAGTAAAGAAACAGAATTGAGCAAAAGCAAAGCAAACCAAACAAAAGGAAATAGAACCTAGTAATTCATAACCTTCAAATCATACAACACCAGGCCTCGAGTGATCTGCTGTTGCATTCTACCAAATATTTAAGAAATAAAATATACCATATGTCTAGAAAACAGAGCAGAGGAAATATATTTCTAAACTGATTTTATGAGAACAATATTACCCTAAAACCAAAACCAAAGATATTACATGAAAGAAAACTACAGACTAATAACTTCTCTTATGAAATAAATGCAAAATAAAAAAATAATCTACGAAGTAACAGAAATCGAATCCAGCTATATTAAAAGGTCTATATATCACTGGGATTTATTCTAAATATGCAAGCCTGGCTCAACCACTCAAAAAGCAATCAATGTAATTATCATAAAATATAATTTGTAGAAAAACTATATAGAAAAAATACACAATCAGATCAGTAGTTATAAAAAGCCACTTGACAAGATCCAAAACTCCACGGTGAAAAAAAAAAACTCTCAGCCAAGGGCTGGAGGAATAACTAGGTGGTTAAAGCACTTGCCAAGGAAACGCTAAGTACCTGAGTTCAATTCCCCAGCACCATGTAAGATGGGCATGGTGGTACATGCCTGTAATTGTAGCATTTGGGAGGCTGAGGCAGGAGGATTGCTGTGAGTTTGTAGACTGAACTACAGAGACCCTATCTCAAAAGAACAAAACCTCTCAGCAAACTAGGAATAAAGGGATACTTACTCAATTTGGTAGAGAACATCTACAAAAAATCTACAGTTTGAACAAACCCAAATGTTTAATACTTGCAGTTTCAAGACGATAGCTGAGAGTAAAACAGCCAACTAAAATTAGCTTAGAGTTGAGGATGGAGCTCAGTGTTGGAACATTTTTGCCTAACATGTAGCAGCCCCTGAGTTGAAGCTCCAGTACCACCAAAAATCAATCAGACAAAACAAAACAAAACAAAACAAAATAAAAAATAATCAAGACAGAGGTTCCAAGGAAGATTAAAGAGGTAAGGCTAACTTGGTCATTTGATAAAATTTTGAGTATTCAGAAAAAAATTAACTGCAGTTCAGACAATGCAAAGAAAATGAAGGCCAATATAAAACTCCAGCAGAAATAAAATGGCATAGAAGAAAGAAAACAGAATAGTGGCCTAGGATATTCTTGTGCAAATGTATTTACTTATATAATTTATTGGTTTTCACCTTTAAGAACTGACCTGGAGACAAAATATACAAGGCTGAACAATGGTTGTGAAGAAGAATGTGGTCAGTCTTAATACAAAGTACAGAAGTGAAAGCAAGGAGGCAGGTAGGAAAGAAGTGTGCAGAAAAAGAAGGGTAGGAGGGTTAATATGTTCTTCCTTCCTAAGTGTACCATGTTTAGCAGATGGAACAACAAATAAATATGCTGCTAGTCATAAATAGCATCATATTTAATAATGAAACACTACCTAATTTTCACTTAATTTCAGGAAGAGGGCAAGGAAGTGCCCTCACCACTACTATTCTGCATAGTCCTGGAAGGTCCCAGCTAATACAACAGACAAAGAAAAGGAAATAAAAGATGTATAGACAGCATGCATGAAGACTTGGGTTTAGCCCTCAATACTGAAAAATAAAAAATAAACAAAAGGTAAACACAAAAAGAAGAAATAAAATTGTCTTTCTTCATGAGTGGCATAGTTTTCTTTTGCAAGTTGTTTTTGAGACAGGGTCTCCTTCTATAGTCCGGGCTGGTCCAGAACTCACTATGTAGCCCAGGCTGACCTTGTATTCACAGCAATCTCCTGCCTCAGCCTCCAGAGCACTGGGATCACAAGTATGTACCACCTTGCCCTGCTAATTTTCATACTGTGTTACGGATTGAACCCAGGGCTGTGTGCCTGAGCTATGCCCTTATCCCAGGCATAGCTTTCTATGTAGACGAATCTTAAAGTGATAACAATTCCAGGTGACACACTGTTTGATAACGACTACAACAAGCCTGCAGGATAATATACGAAAGCCCACTGTGTTACCGTATAAAAGCAATGAGCAACTGAAATTTAAAGTATCATACTACTACTTATATTCTCACCAAAACGAAGTATTTAGGTATAAATCTAGCAAAATCTTTCCAAGATCTATATAAGGAAAACTAAAATATTCTGCTAAAAGAAATAAAACGTCAATAAGCACAGAGATAATCCATGTTCCCGGATAAGAAGACTCAGCAGTCTTAAGATGTCAGTTTTTCCCATTTCTATAAACTCAATGCCATCTCAGTCAGAAGTACAGAAAAAGTCTGGATTATCAACACAATTTATACAGACAGGTAAAACACTGAAATAATCAAGACAATACTGAAGAACAGAGCTGGAAGACTAATACCACCCAAATTGAAGAACTGCAACGGAGCTATGGAAGTTAACACAGTGTGGTACTGGTAAAAGAGCAGATCAGTCAAACAGTACAGGGAAGCTTGAAATACAGCTATGAAAACAAAGTCACCCATCTTTGACAGAGAACAAAGGTATCTCAACAGAGAAAGGACAGTCTTTTCAACAAATGGTGCTACAACAATGGATATCTATATGCCAAAAAAATCAGTCTAGGGCAGGGATGTAGCTCAGTTGCAGTGTGCTTCTCTAACATTTACAAGGCTCTAGGTTCAATCCCTATCACTGGAAAACAAACAAAACAAGACAAAAAAACTAGATGCAGACAAAACTTAAAATAAATCATAACGTTAAGTACAAACTTTTTTTTTTTTGAGACAGGGTCTTGCTCTGTAGCCCAGGCTGGTCCTGAACTCCCTATGGAGCCCAGGCTGGCCTTGGATTCACAGCAATCCTCCTGCCTCAGCCTCTCGAGTGCTGGATTACAGGCATGTGCTACCACAGCCTGCTTACGTTGTGCTGGGGAATTGAACTCAAGTATTTAGCACTTGACTTGGCAAGCTGAGCCATGTCTACAGCCCTATAAAATTAAATATAAAACACAAAACTTGAATAAAGAAAACAAGAAAAAAATCTAAGTGACCACAAGTTTGATGAGGGTTTTCAGATAAAAAACCAAAAGCACAGCTTACGGAAGAATACTCTGATAAACTGATGTGGAACTCCATTAAAATTAAAACTAGGGCTGGGGGTTTGGCCCAGTGGCAGAGGATTTCCTATCATGCATAAGAACATAGGTTATCCAACAATTAAAAAAAATGAAAAGGCAAAAACCATGAACTAGGAATAATATTTGCAAAAGATACATATGATACAGAGTAATAATCCAAAATATATGAGGCATTCTTAAAACTCAACAGTAAAAAAATGCACAACCCAATTAGAAAATGGGTAAATGATCTAAACAAATATTTCATTAAAGAAGATAAATACCATATGAAAAGATGCTCAATGTCGTATGTCATTAGGAAATTGACAATTAAAGCAAAACCAAGTTACTACTACGTAACCTACCAGACACTGGCAACAACAAACACTGGTGAGGACATCAGTCAATTGAAACTCATTCGTGGATGTCGGAGTGCAAAATGGCATTGCCACTCGGGGACACAGTTTAGTAGGTCCTCACGAAACTGATATATTCTGGTCACATGATACAGCAATCACACTAGGAGGTACTGACCCAAATGAGTTGAAAATTTAAGTCTACACAATAGTCTGAAAACCAATGTCTGCAGTAGCTTTGTTCCTAACTGCCAAAATCTGGAAGCAAACAAGATGTCCTTCAACAGATGGCTCCAGAGCTGAGCTACCTCCACATGTCACACCCTTCTGTGCTAAAACAAACACGCTCCCAAGTCATGAGAAGACACAGTGGTAACGTAAATACCTACCGGTAAGTGAAAAGAGTTATTCTAAAAATGCAATATACTGTATGATTCCAATTATGTGTGTTCTGAAAAATATAAAACTTCAGAGATGGTAAAAAGATCAGTGGTTGTCAGGCATTAGAAGAAGCACAGAGGCAGACTTTCAGGGTGGTGAGACTGTTCTGTATGATACAGCACTGGCAGATGCATGCGTCCATTTCTAGCACACCATCAGAAGGATGAAACACAAAGGGTGAACCCTGGCTCCCTGTGGGAAGGAACCACAGAAGCTCAGAAGCCTCCCTAGGTGTGGAGGCCCCTGGCCAATCCAGTTTGACACCTGTGGCACTGGCAGCTCAGTCCTTGGTCATCCATCTGAGTGCCTGGGCGGCATGGCTGCCTGGAGAAGCCCAATCCCTTGCTGCTGGGCTTCCGCAATGGTGAGACTGGCTGCACACAAGTCCTCCATGGTTATATCCCCTCCATGATTTGTAGAGAGGTGGCACTGCCTCCCTGCTCAGGCCATTAAAGTGTCCTGGGAGTCCAGACATTTATTAACGGATGGTGGCAAGAGGCCCAGAACTTCTCATTTAAAAATGAATGGTGCCTTGGTTTGGTGCTCTTGGTACCCTGCATGCTACTTCACTCAGACCCTATTTCCTCCAGCCCACTACCTTATCCTGTGCTTACAGCTCTTGTACAGAAGACTCTGAGGGTACCCAGGTTTCCTCTGTTAAAAAACAAACAAACAAACAAGCAAGCAAACAAACAAACATAATTATCCAGGCCTACTGATACAGGCTTTTAATCCCAGTACTCTGGAAGGATGAAACAGGAAGGTCACAGATTCGAGCACAGCCTAGACCTTAGTGAGACCCTGTCTCAAAACTAAAAATAAAAATGGGCTAGGGATGTAGCTCAGTGTGAAGGCCCTGGGCTCAATCTCCAGTTGCTCCCACACTCTCAAAGCTGAGGCTAATTTAAATTGCTTAAGTATACTTACTAATAGCATGAGAAAAGAAAAGCACTTACCAAAATGGAATAAATCAGAGGTGGTAATCTCGCCAATTTATAAGACAAAGGCACAGAAACGACAACACCACCACCACCACCACCACCACCACCACCACCACCACCACCACCAGCAGCAGCCTTTTCATGTTAGTACAAGAAAAACTTGTCAGCCAGAGTTTGTTTGCTCTATTATGTAAAAATATTAGCTAGACCTGGTGGGATGGGCTTGTAATCCTAGCACTCCAGGAGGCTGAGGCAGGAGGATTTCAAGTTTGAGCCCACTCTGGGAAACTTAGTGATTTAGTGAGATCCAGTCTCAATTAAATAATAAAAAGGGGCTGGGGATGTTGCTTAAGGATGAAGGTCCTGAGTTTGATCCCTAGTATCACACACACACAAAAAAAAATATTGCTATATAGCCAGGTCCTGTGGTTCATGCCTATAATTCCAGCTACCTAGGAGGTTGAGGTGGGAGTTGTAAGGTCAAACTGAACAACTTGGCAAGATTTTGTCTGAAAGTAAAAAGGGCTGGGATGTGGATCAGTGGTAGAGTCCATACCTAGCATAAGCAAGGCCCTGAGTTCAGTCCTTAGGACTGAAGGAGAAAAAAAAAAAAAAAAACATAAACATAAAATTTTGTCCTTGCTAATAACATCTGAGAAACTCTTTCTGCCCAAATTATTTTTTAAGTATATATTTGTGATACATATAACAACTAGCTTGAGAAGGCGGCGTGCATCTTGACCGTTTGTATTTCCCTTTCTCTTCCAACCCCTTAACTCTCCATCCCCTTTCCCTATTCACAAAGTCTATCTCCTTACTTACTTACGTTTTTCTCTTATGGTTTGGTTTTCTCATATTAGAGATCCCATGAAATATTTATCCTTCTGTGTCTCATTCATTTCACTAAGCATGATGGTTTCAAGGTGCATCCATTTTCCTACCAATGATTCAAATTCATTTTTCTTATGGCAGAGTAATACTCCATTGTGTATATATACTAAAGTTTCTTTTTCCATTCATCTGTTATTGGTTGCTTCCAAGATTTAGATGTTATAAGTTGAGCTGCTACAACATAAAAATGAGCATGCATATATGACTGTTGTATGATGTTAATTCTTTTGGGAACATACCCAGAAGATGTACATCTAGGTCAAATGAGATATCTATTTTTAGTTTTTTAAGGAATCTCCACACTGCTTTCCATAATGGTTGCACTAGTTTACAGTCCCACCAACAGTGTAGAAGGGCTCCTTTTCTCTACAACTTGCACCTGTTCTTTGGGTTTTTGATAATAGCCACTCTTATTGAAGTTAGGTGGAATGTGAACATTTCTCTGATGGCTAAAGATGCTGAACAATTTTCATATAGTTATTGGCCATTTGTACATGGGATTGGCACAAAAACCGTAGGTAGATCAATGGAATAGAACTGAGGATGCAGAGACAATCCTGAGCACCCCAGCCTTTGACAAAGGGGCCAAAAACATACACTGGAGTAAAGACAGCCTCTTCAACAAATGGTGCTAGAAAAATTCGCTATCCACATGCAGAAGAACGAAACTAGACCCACACTTTCCACCATGTACCGAAATCAAATCAAAATGCACCAAAGACTTTGATACTAAATTGGAAACACTGAACCTATTGGAAGATAAAACAGGCAAGACCCTTGAAAACAAGAGGTAGGCAAAAACTTTCTCGATAAAACACTCAATGCACGTGAGATTACACCAAGAATCAACAAATGGGATTATTCCAAATTAAAAAGCTTCTGCAGAGAACACCAATAGTGTGGGAAAATTTTTTACTAGCTACTCCTTGGACAGGGTGCTACTATGAAGAATGCAACAACAGAAACAAACTAAATCCCCCAAAATAAAAGACTCAGTCAAAAAATAGGCAACTGAAATGAACAGTCAGTTCTCAGGAGAAAGTGTAGCTACTGAAGAAAAAAAAAAAGACACCAGTTCATTTACTGAATTAATTGTTTTAGGTTGGAATTGCTGAAAAGCAATAGGTAAGTAGGCAGATGCTTTCTGTTAAGGTGATGCCCCAGTGCCTGCGCCATGCTTCCCTCACTGCACAGGTGCTACATTTAGACAGTGTGTCCCTTCCAGCATAGGGTTAGGGAGACAGCAGCCTATGCAGCTCTTCCAGTCCTCCATGCTGATTGGTTTGATATCCTGATCCCTGGAAAATCTGAGTATGACTCTGGTACAACACACAGAACTTTGTGACAGAATAAAATGCCCACTGCTTACTTTTCAAAATTTATTTTCCATCCCTTACTGAAGTTCTAGCTAGAGTAGGTGGCATTCCTAGCATACTAACCCAGTAGAAAGCAGGATCCACAGAGCAGGCCTGGACAGGATGCATCTTGCCACGTGGAGTGAGGTTGCCTTAGCCTGATGCCAGAGGCCCGAGGGTGGAGCACCTGCCTCTTTCTGCATGTTTGGTGCTCTTTGGCCATAATTAGGAATGGACTGGGGTCCACACTCTCCTTTGAGAGGCATGGCTATTTTCTCATAAAACAGTACTGTGGACAGTGGTGACACTGATGGTCAAAGAACAAATTTCCTATAGTTGAGGCAGTGTGAGGAATGGTACAGGGTATTCTTCCACAAAGGACACAGAGAACTGCACTGGGGGCCACTCTGTATTCCTCCCACAGATGGGGTAGGAAGAGAGCAGGTAGTAACCAACAAGAATGAAGGTGGAATGAAGTTCTCACAGAGGTGACTGGAGATCTGCAAGGTGCACAAGTGGCTGTCAATGCCAATGGCTGGCACACAGTGCATGCAAGGAAGGTTCATATGTCTACACTACAGGAGATGTACTCGTAAGCTGTGGGCGGCACCTGTCTACACAATGTGCTTTCTCTTAGCAGTTCGTCCCTGAGGGGACCCAGGTTGGTTTATCTGCAGGTTGGTTGAGCTCTGTCCTCCAAGCCTGTCTATTCAAGGCCACCAAGTACCCCCCAAGGAACCATCGCTTGCTGGCCAAAGTCACTGTAGTCCACTAGTCCTTGAAAATCCTCAGACTTCCTTACCTCTTCCAGTAATCTCTCCCTGCCGTACTGTACTTTGTATCCTACTCTACGTGTTATGCTGCCCAACTGCTTCACGTGGAAATGTGATTCTGCTGGTTCTATGGTACAGGCCAGTTATCCTAGCACTCTGGAAGGCTGAGGGAAGAGGCACATACATCTGAGTCCAACCTGGGCAACTCAGCAACTTAAGTGTGATCTTACGTCTTACTTTTTCATTGCTGTAACTCAATACCCAACATCCTCAACTTTAGGGAGTACAGATTTGCTTCGGCTTACAGTTTCAGAAAGCCACAGTACATTTACAGGTAGGCAGCTGGAAAATGGCGGAATCACAGTGGGGGGGGGGGGGGCCGCAGCCAGAGCTGATGTTCCAGAGACAGAGATCCTTACAACAAGGCAGGACAAAGCCAAGTCTGGAATGAAGGTAGAACCAGCACACGCCCCTCCAGGTCAAGCCTCAAGCAACTGTTCCTTCTAGCCAGGCCCCACCTCCCAACACTACACACTATCCACAGGTACATGGGGCTTTAGGGGGACACTCCAAACCCCAACACCCTGTTTCAAAAAAAGAAATGCAGCTCAGTGCGAAGGCCCTGGATTCTAATCCCCAGAACCTGGAGTGGGAGGAAAATCTAATCTTTAACAATGCATTCAGGCTAACTCTCAGGCCCTTGTTTTACATAAGGGAAAACAGAGACCTCATACAACCTGTGGCTTTAAAGTAGGGTTAGCTGTCTTTAGGATCTCCACACTTTACCGCCCCTACTTCCCCCTATCAACACAAAATCACATGTATGTTTCAAAGGGAAAACATAGATAAGAAACTCCAAATGGCCTAAACACAGGGAACAACTATTCAATCTCAGAAATAGAACATGCTTTAAGCTGAAGGCTCAGTAAGCAGGATCACAGTTTAATTAATCTATTTTCTTGAGACAGGGTCTTGTAGTCCAAGCTGGTCTCAAACTCACATCAATCCTCCTACCTCAGACTCTCAAGTGTTGGGATTGCAGGTGTAAGCTACTATGCCTGGTTTATGTGGTGCTAGGGCATTAAACTCAGGGCCTTGCACTTGCTAGGCATGCGCTCTAACTGTTGTGTTATTCTTCTAGCACTGGATCAGTTTTTGTTGTTGTTGTTTATAAATATTATAAAAAAGAATTGGGGGCCAGGCACAGTGGTACATGCTTGTAATCCCAGGCTACTTGGGAGACTTAAGCTGGAGGAATGTAAATGAGGCTATCCTGGGCATCTTAAAGAGACCCTATCTCAAAAAAATTCAATTTAGCAATAATTTTTACTATTGATGATAAATCAACCTCATACTGCAGCCACTTTGGAAAGAATGGTGGCAGTCTCCCAAAAGATTAAATGAGGGATTGCCATACGACTTAGTAATTCCATTCTTGGATGCGTCCCCCAAATTTGAACACAGGTATAAAAACAATTGTGTGTCTGTGAATATGCATACCAACTTTCTCCATAACAGTTAAAAAAGAATAAACAACCTAGATGTCTACCAATTAATGAAAGAATAAACAAAACATAGCATACTTGTACAAAATATTTTTCTGTTACTACAAAATACAATTCTGATAAGTGCTACATCATAGATGAACTTTGAAAACAATATGCTAAGTCAAATATGCCAATCAAAAGAACCCCACATACTGTATCATTGCACCTGTACGAAAGGCCCAGGAAAAGCAAATCACAGGAACAGACAGTAGACTGATAGTTTCCTAAGATTAAGCTGTGGGGAGAGTGTGGGGTGTCTTTCTTCCACTGTTAGGTTGCAGGGATGTCCATACAATTCTGTACATTTGCTAAACATACTATAGTTTCTATTTATTTATTTTGTGGTACTAGAGATTGAGCCCAGAGCCTCCCACATGCTAGGTGAGGTTGCTAGCACTAAGTTAGTTTCCTCGGCCCTTATAAGGCCATTTTGAGACAGGTCTGATCAAGTTGCCCAGGCTTGTCTCAACCTTAGGATCCACCGGCCTTAGCTTCCCAAGCAGCTGGGATTGTAAGTGTGCTACTATATCCCGTCCTAAAATACTTTAAATGAGTGAATAGCCAGGCTCAGTGGTAGAGGCCGACAATTCCAGAACTCTCCATGGCTGAATACGGAAGATGGCAAGGTTGATCCCAGTCTGGGCAAATGTCTCAAAATCAAAACTAAAAGATGGGTTGCGTACACAGCTCAGAGTGAAGGCCCTGTGCTCTTTCCCCAATAACTTCCAAATAAGCAAATAATTAAGTGAACTATAGAATATGTAATTTATATATGTCAATAAATTTGTTTAAAAAAAACCTTAAACCCCAAACTTCTGAAATCCTCCTTTATAGAAACCAGTAAGGAAATCTATCCAAGAGTATGCTGCAGCCTTGTTTGTAATCATAAAGATTCAAGGGCACTCTACAGGGAGACATGAAAGGCTACTGTTTGACTGTAAGAGTTCTAATTGTATCTCTGTTTGGACACTTGCTAGAATAATAAATGATTGAAGAAAGTGAAAGAATAATGTGTAGCAAACTATCCCAGTTTACACACACACACCACACGGGTTGGCAGTGCCGTGCTGTGTGTGGAATGCAGCCACAGGTGAGGAAGGTGGTAGAGACACACTATCTTCCTTTGGGTTCAGTTTTCACTAGGTCCAATACATGTTACTTTTACTACAGAATAATTTGTATTTTTAAATTTAAAAAATAGGACAATTTTTTTTTTTTTGAGACAGGATTTTTGCTGTAGGCCAGGCTGACCTTGAACTCATGCTGCGTAGCCCAGGCTGGCCTTGGTTTCACAATCTTCCTGCAATCAGCCTCTTGAGTGCTGGGGTTACAAGTGTGCACCTCCATACCCAGAAACGCTTCTCTCTCTCTCTTTTTTTTTAACTTTATAAAAACCATTTATGAAGCCAAGTATTCTGGTGAATATCTGTTATTCTAGGAGGTTGGGGCAGGAGGATCAACCTGAACTACATAGTGAGAGCTTGACTCAAAAAAAGCATTAATGCCATTTTCAGCCCTAGATTCACATATCCAACTGCTGAAACATCTATTTGGATGTATCACTAACACCCAAATTCACCAGATAGAACTAGATGGTCCCAAGGCAGCTTGGTCCACCATGCCCCACCCTGGCAAACGGCATTACCGCCACTTCCTTGCCTGAGCCAGAAGCGCTATGCTGCCCGCAGATGGCTTCTTCCTCTATCTGGGCAGTTCTCCTTCATGACCCATTTCATCACCCATCAGTCTCTACCAGCTTCCTCCCTAACTAAACCGACTTCTCTACTTCTTTATGTCTATCACTGACACCCTACCCCCTCATTGGCTCTGTAGAAATAAACATCAGATTGCAAACGCTCTCTAGACGGCAGAGCCCACTCCTAAGAAGGCCGCCCCCTGCAGACCCCTTTCCATCTCTTCCCCTATCAGATGCCTGTGCTGCCCACTCCAGAATGCCCAGGCCTGCTACGTGTCTTCTTATATACAGTCTAAGTCCAAGAGGGAAGAACCTCTTCTCATTTTGTTCCTACATATGCAATGGCGGGCAGCCAGCATGCTCCCAAAAAAGCTGTGTTGAATAAATGATTAAGTAAATATAAAATAGTATACTATTTAAGACAATGGAAATGTCACTTCAGTGAGATGGTTGCTCACCTTGCACACTACAAATGGAGTTGACAGGTGTGAAGGCATCCAGTTCATCCAGCATCACTGGGCCAGTCAGCTCACAGGAGTCAGCAACAGAAGCCACACACAACAGGGGCCTCTGAAGCAAGAGGACAGTTCGTTCAATACAAACTACCCGACCTGTCAACAAAGACACTTCACATTACTGAAGCACTAAAGAGAAACGTG
Source organism: Ctenodactylus gundi (assembly GCA_004027205.1). Taxonomy (NCBI): domain Eukaryota; kingdom Metazoa; phylum Chordata; class Mammalia; order Rodentia; family Ctenodactylidae; genus Ctenodactylus; species Ctenodactylus gundi. The sequence continues at coordinate 13,892 of PVKB01007579.1, read as the reverse complement.
ATTTCTGCTAGTAACAGGTGAGGGAAGGCGCAGGGCTGCTTATTCCTCATGCCGAGCCTTGTGTGGACGTGCATGTTTTACAGAAGTGCATCCAGAAGCTCCCAGTGAGATAAGCTCCTGGAATGGCATAAAATTACTCAATTCAAATTCAATTTGAAAGGGTGAATTCTGTGGCATGCAAATTTTAGCTTGATAAAGTATTTTTTTAAAAAGCTAGGCAGGATTTCAGTTTGATATCTGGGAAAAGGGAGTTATTTCCCTAAAATCTATAAACTTGTAACATTCTACCTTTGGGTTTATTATAAAAAGGGATCACCCAGGCCATGTCTTTAAGTGGCTTCTGCACTGGTACAAGGTTTTGTCCACCAGAGGCTGGCACCACTGCAGGACCTATGAGCACCATGGGGATGTTGGCTCTGTCCTGGTGGTCAAAAAAGGGTTCAGTGAAAGCCCAAAGGCTGATCATGCAGGCCTCTCCACCTCACAGGCTATGTCTGTGTTGGGCCTTATGATGGCCCCAATATTGCTGAGCAAGGAGGAAGCATCAGAAGTCTCGAGAACCACTGTGAAGACACCGGTCAGCCCTGGCAACCAAAGCTGTGGAGATAAGCCAGCACACCCTGGTCTCGAAGAGCATCTCTGAAGAAGATGTTACGAGGTGTGGCCATAGCGAGTGCTTCCAGAACTTCCGGGCCCAGCACACATGAGGGGGTCACACAGACTGGCAAGGTTTTGGGGAGACGGGGGCCACTCTTATCCCTTGTTTGCAGAGTGACATCAGTCACCAGCAGCCAAATTTCCTTTTGTTCCAAAAAAACCAGGTTCTTCAGCTGCAATTTGAAAATAAAGACTATTATTTTTACATCCAAAAATTATTTTTAAAAGAGCAATAATTTTATTGCTAGTGTTACTGACATTAACAATTTAATAATATATTGTTCTTAAATATATCTTACAGAGTTACAACAGAGTTTGTACATTTAGGTCACTAACATGCTTTGTTTGGCCTGCACCTGTTGAGTGAGTGCCTTTACTGAGACTCAGTCCTCCCTTGCTGGTGGCTGGTAGTGTTCTCCCTGTCCTACTCGGGTAGAGTTCCCTGTTCTTTCCCACTGCCGCCATGTTTGTTTATCTAGAATGCTGTTTACTATCTAGTGCAGTAAGTATTTTCCCTGAGCGGCTACCAATTTCCTGAGGGTTAGGAGTAGCTCTCACTTGCCCTCAGACTTTGGACAGGGCCCTAGTATAAATCAGGTGTCACATATTTGTTGTATGTACAACAGCTGTTATTTTTTCTTTTTGTCTATCTTCCATTTGTTATTATTATTTTTCATTTTAAAATACCTTTTAAAAGTATAAAGCCTTCTCAAGTTCCATTAAACAAGCATTCTACTAGTCTGAAGTCCAGTTGGTGCTCCTGACACACCAGGCTGAGGATTCTATGTGGTGGCCAATAGGACTGTGCGAAGAGGATGGGAGGGAGATAGGGGCTGGGATGGAAGCCATGGCCTACAGGGGCAGAGAATGAATTTGTACAGAAGTTGGAATAACACCAAGGAAGATGGAGCCAAGGAATTATGGAAATGGGGGAGTCAAAAGTAAATTCTGTGGTACTGGTCTATGGTTGGAGGTATGAAATCATGACTTTACACAAAAATATACAAGTAGATACAGATTGTACGTGTGTGTGCCCCTGCCTGCATGAATGCACATACATGAGTATCCACAAGTCTATCTCCTTGCTCTGTCCACTCAGAGGGCCTAGGCAATGACATCCCAAGAGCAGCAAGTCTACCTAGCACCTACAGCCTCACTCTGTATTGAACTTAATCAGCCTTTGAAGAGGGAACTGGCTCCAAAGCACAAAATGCCAAGATAAGTCTGAAGTATCTTATTGTGTCAGGAAGTAAGAAGGGACTCAAGCAACGATGGGAACATGTCCAAAAGACACAAGAGCCAGCTTAAATCTGGGAAAATTTGAGCATCAACATTAACAGTGATATGCAGTGATCTAACTCTTAAATTTTGTAACTGTCTCTTACTGCACAATTAGTTCTTTACACTCAGGGAAGTAACTATTGCTTCTACCTTTTGGAAAAAGTGTTAACTCTTGAAATAAAATATTCTAATAAAATGAACAATGCTAATATGTTCAATATATCTATTGAAAAGTAAATTTAGTGCTCTTCACTGACAAAAATAAATCAGGGAAATGGAAAACTTAATTTAAGCAAAATTCCAGCCAATAAATGTAAAATAAATGCTAGAATTAGAAACTACTACTTGGCTGCCATTAAAGTATAATAATGCAAGCAAGAATCATAATGGATGTCAAAATGAATACAGAAAAAATAGAATATTTATATAGGCTCAAAGGATCCTTTCACAAACGTTTATTTATTAGTTAGTACAAAATATTAGTTAACTTTAAAGTAGAAAGATTTGGAAAATACCACCTTGATCAATTTTTTAAAAATCACAGCTGTGGAATAAACTCTGTGTTTCCTGATATGAACACAAAACTATGTATGTGGTTTTTCTGCAAAAATTTTCATAATCTGAATCAATTCATAAGATAACATCAGGCAAATCTAAAGCAAGGGACACTCTACTAAATAACTGGCCCGTGGTCTTACAAATGTCTGCATCATAAAATGGCAGCAAAGATTACAGAGTGTTCTGCTTAATGGATTTAAAAGCAATAAGACAACCAAATGCACTGCAGGATCCTATGTTGGACCTGGAGTTATAAAGTCATTTTAGGAAAAATTGGTAAAACCAAAATTTAAAAAATTGTTAGGTATTTCAGGAAGGGCAAAATTTCGACAAAACCATCTAAGGTTGGGAGTTCTTCTGGCAATCTTAGAAATTTTAAATGTTTTTAGTAAATAACCTGGATTTGACCTACGGTTTCTCTTTCAAGCTACTGATATTAATAGTATTTAATTTTCTTTGAAATTGGCTTTAAGTTATTTCTACTATTGCAGTATGAACAAAGTCAGGAATAAGAAAATCATGCAAGATACCAAAAACTGATTAGTCTTTTTTATTTTTATTTTATCTTATTCCCACTATTTTCTTGATATGCACAAAATACTAAGTTCAATGTTAACACTGTATAACACATATATGGATATCAATAGGTGATTAACTTAAAGTATTACTCCCAATATTATTTTAAAATTTCATTTAAAAATAGGTTTATTTTTATTCATGACTGTCCAAACTTGAAAGCAAACAAGATGTCTCCCAATATGTGAGTGGATAATAAACTTTGGCACACCCAGACACTGCAGTGTTATTCAGCACTTACAAGAAATAATCTATCAGGCCATGAAAAGACATGAAAACTTAAGTACTTGGTATAAAATGAAAATTGCCAGTCTGAAAAGGCTATGTAGTCTATGAACTATGTGGCATTCTGGAAAGGGCAAAACTATGTAAATAGTAAAAAGCTTAATGGTCATCAGGGGTTTGGAGAAGGGAGGGGAAGTAGAACACAGAGCATTTTAGGGAAGTGCAGCCATTGTGTGGGATGTTGTACTGGTGTACACAGGCAACTGCATATCTGTGCAAACTCACGGGATGCACATCTAGAGCTGACCCTAATATGAACTTCTGGCTCTGGAATTATAACGCGTCAATGTTATTCAGCAACTGCTAACAAATGTATCAAATGTATCTGGTGGGGAACATTGATAACTGTGTACTCTATTACAATTTCTTATAGCCTATGAAGCCCAGAAAAGTATAGGGTTCCCAAAGGTTTATTAATTTTTCCTACGTGACTTTTGGGACACCGTGTACATTGACTTTAGTGCTTGCATAATTATTTTCACACTATTAATTTTTCCTCAAACATTAAAACAAATTAATCCTGAGCAAACAAATTTCTCTATTACATTTTATATTTTAATATTTTTACACATATGGCAATCTTTGGAATACTCTACACTGCATGAGTAATATAAAAATCTATAATGCCAGTAATTACGTAAAAAATACTACCAATACCATATAAATTTACTAAACCAAAGATCTTTTCCACATACTTATGCCCAAGTGATCTTAGAGAAAGGTGTAAAATTAATTCAGTGACAGAAAGATGGTCTATCAACAGAGTGCAGGAACAACTGGACACCCACAGGTGAAAAAAAAATTAACCTTGTCCTACACCACACATCTTAGAAAATCCAACTCACATGATTCAAATGTAAAATGTACAATTACAGCTCTTCTAAAAAAGAACAAGAGAAGCCAGGTTTAGTAGTGAGTATACAACTATAATTATAGGACTCAGGAAGGATCACAGGCTGAGGCAAGAAGATCATGAATTTGAGGCTAGCCAGGGCTACATGATGAAACCCTGTCTCAAAAAACCAAACCAAACCACAAACAAACCCCACCAAAACAAAAGAATACAACAACACACTTACAAAAATGAACATTAAAAAATAAACTTGAGGATTCAGGATTACACAAAGATTTGGTTTACCTAGACATGACAACGAATGCCTGATCCATAAAATAAAAGTTTGGTCACATAAATATTAAAAACTTTGCTACAAAAATAAAACAAAGCAAAATGAAACCAATACACAAACAACTCCCCCCATTAACCCTGTTAGAAGGATGAAAAGATAATTTACAGTCTCTAAGAATATATCTGCAAGTCAAATATTTGACAAAAGCTTTGTATTATATAAAGATCTTTTAAAACCCAAAGGTGAACTAACACGCAATCCAATTACAAAAATGGTCAAAAAAGACATGACTAGACATTTCACTGGAAATGGCAGAAGAGTGATGGCAAACATCATCCACGAAAAATATAGACAACATCCTTAGGCTTTTGGACAAATCTCTGGAGAATTACGGTAAGTGAAGAACACTGATTTCAAAAGGGCCTATGAAGGATTGACCTTTGTTCTTCTCAAAAACATCACTGAAGTTCTGACCAAAGCACCCTAGCATGTGACCTATTTGGAAATAGGATCTTTGCAGATTTAACTCAGTTAAATAGGGTCATTAGGATGGGATCTAATCTAACAGTACTGGTGTCCTCAAGGGGGAAATCTGGACACAAACACATGTGGGGAAGAGTATGAAGACACACAGAAAGAAGACGGTCAGGTGACTAGAGAGATGCATTTCCAAGCCAGGAAATGTCAAGGAGAGCCAGAAAACAGCAGAAACGAAGGAAGCAGGAAGGGTCCTCCCACAGGGTCTTCAGAGGGAGCACTACACTGCTTTCAGACTTCTGAAATTTTAGAGAATCAATAAGTACGTGTTGTTTTAAGCCATCTAGCTTTTGGAACTTTCCAGGGAAGCCCTAGGAAACGATGCAAATACATAGTGCATGGTTCTGTTCACACAACAATCACGAAGTACCAGTGACAAGCATGGAAAATGTAGCAACTGTAAGGGTCACAGACAGAGAAGGGAACTGGTGTGGGCATAAAGGAGACTACACGATCTGTGGTGATGGCAGGGCACAGGAAGCGTGGTTATGGTTAAGTGGGATTGCTTGTATGACATCACATGGAAGTGTATCAGCAAGGACTCAACAAGTGCATGTACAACTGATACATGCATCAGCTCTGTGCCTGTGCCAGCTCTTGGTTTTGTATTATGGTCACTGTGGTTGTGGCAAGGTATCAGAGGGAAGGCAAAGAGGCCCTCACTGGGTATGTCTTGCACTCTACTGTGAATCTATAATTACTTTAAAATAAAAGGTAAATGTAAATCTCTCTTTTACTTTCTTAACTTAGTCATTAGTGTTATACAAACACAACCAAATCTCATACTCTTTCTTTCTCTTTCTTTCTTTTCTTTCTTTCTTTCTTTTTTTTTTTTTTTTTTTAAAGCAGATGTTTTTTGATGACTCAGGTCTGGCAATGACTCACTCTGCCATCCCAGAGGTCAACCTTTGCTATAGAGTGGCAAGTGATTGGCTTAATCATGACCTGACCCAGGACTCAACTCATTTTAATCCCTCCTGAGGAAGCAGGTTTCTGGTGATACTGTTTCCCACAAAAGCAGAACACAGGAGACACAGAGAATTCTGGTGGGTCAAGGAACCTGTTCCTCTGGGTTTCAGGACCTTAAGGAGTTCCTGTCCATAAAACCACCATCTCCCAGGTACACACATTCAGTGGAAGCCAAGCTGGCTATACCAGTGTGGGGAGAGCCTGGTTCGCATACATAGGTGTTCAATGTGCATTCTCCAGCCCCACAAGGCAGGGCCCCTTCACACAGTGAAGTGGATAACACAAAGTCTGTCTTTACCCAATGCTGTGCTCCCCTCTACCTGGCATGGGGTAAGCATTTGACATCTGCTTTTCTTACCCTCTGATGGTCTCTCCTGAGGGCTGCAAACAGGAGCATGTGCCTTCCCAGCCTCTGACTGCTGCTCGTGCCCTAGAGGACCGTGTCCTCCCCGCAGTATACACTGCATCTGCGTGGCAAACTTGCCTAGCCTGGGGCCTGGTGTGCACTTAGGAGTAAGGGAAATTTACCAGATGTAAAGTGCATCTTTATACACAAAGCATCATGTACATGTGCAGGGAGCATAATGGTAGCCTTTTTTTCGCCTCACATTTGAAAAGTAAGAGACATATCATATGCCCAAACCTCATCTCACTGGTCCTGTCTCCCAGGTTTTGAACTGCACACTGGAACGACTCGCAAGGAGCCCAGTGAAAGACTCACACCCGATGGCCTGTGGCCAACCAGGCCAGCTTCCTGACTATGTATGGCCTGCTAAGTATGGTTTTCACACTTATTTAAAGTTTTTACATTATTAAAAGAAATTACAAGAATATTCTGATGCATGAAAATGATATGGAATTCAAATTGCAATGTTCTATAAGTAAACGTGAAGCAAAGTATTGCTTATTTATGAATGAAAAAATGCCTGCTTTTACACTGCAAGGCAGAGCTGATTAGCTGCTTCTTAGTTACATTTTTGTTGCTGTAACAGAATATCCAATGTTCACAAATTAAGGGAAGAAAGATTATTTTAGCTCAGTTTCAGAAGGTATCAGTTCATTCATGGGCAGTTGGCAATGGTGAAAGTACATGGCAGAAGCAACAGTAGGAGAGAGCTGTTTGCAGCATGGCAGACAGGAAGCCAAGTCGGGGAGTAAGAAGAGAACTAGCATATCCCCTTCCAGGTCCTTTGCTAGTAATGGGCCCCTGGTGGGTTAAGTCCCAGTGATACAATCCTTTTTGGTTACACACCCAGTAATGTGTCACACAACTATAACCTAATACATGCCCCTAATTTGCCACACATCTATAATCCACCCCTCCTGACCAGGCCTCACCTCTTGATAGCATGAGTCCTAATACATAAGGCTTCTGGGGGACATCCAGATCCAAGCCGTAACACTGCTACAGAAAGCCCATGGTTCAAGAAGCCTAAAATACTATGTGCAGTAATATGGGAGCAGTATGTCCATTCCTGACACAGATGAAGAATAAGCTGACATACAACATTTGGAATAACACACTACTAGTGATAATATGCAACTTATGAATAAATCATTAAGAAGTTGAAAAACATATTCTTTTAGCCATCTTAGAGTTCTTTTCACTGCTTATGGATGATCAAGGAAATGTAAAAAAAAAAATGTCCAAAATACATGGCCAACTCCAATAATCTTGTCTAGATGTGATGGCACATATCTGCTCTTGTAGCCCAGGCAGTTCCAGACATCTAGAAGAAAATTACAAAAGCTGGCTTTTAACCTAGAAGGGTCTCTGGATACTCTCATTAGGAATGATACCTCAGCTGTTTATAATTAACATGAAGAGGAAACGAAGGAAAGAGAAAAGACAGAAAAGGCAGAAGGCTTGGTCATGGCCCCGCAAAAACAGGGTAGAGTTAACTCAGCTCCTGAATCAAGAGCCCAAACAGGGAATGTCATGTTTTGGATCTGGAATGTCCCCCTAAAAGCCTCATGTTCCTATGGATACCATGTACTGTTGGGAAGTGGGCCCTGGCTTGAAGGGGCGGGTGCTTAGGGATTGACATGGAGGGGCGTGTGCTGGTTCTGCCTTTCTTCCCAGTTGTCTCTGTTCCACCATGCTGTGAGGATCTGTCTCCTGGAGACCCGGCTCCAGCCCTGGCATGTGATTCTACCATTTTCTAGCTGCCCACCCATTAAAGACCATGTGACACCTTCTGAAATTGAAAGCTACAATAAATCTTTCCTCCCAAAATTGTTGATGTTGGGTATTGAGTCACAACAAAGAGAAAGTAACTAAGATAGAGAATCAAGCTCACCAACATGACTTGAGATGCTTTAGATGCAGTAAGTAGAGACATTTCAAAAAGAATTGTCTTGAGGCAGGCAAGCATCCACCATACCCCTGCCCTGAATGCCAAGGTCCCCATTGGAAGTCTGACTGTGCCCTCAGACAGAGATCTAGGAGGACATCGTTTTCTTGGGAGAATAATTGATGGGGCCCAGAGTTACTGGCTTCCCTTAGCACCTCTATCGACCTCTGCAATCCCTGGGTAAGCTTTACTGTAGGAGCCAATTGATAAACTTTATGACTGACACCAGAGGTCAGAACTCCATCCTAATCTCTTGTCTAGGGCCATGATGAACCCAATCAATAACCTTAAGGGGAGTCTCAGGGGCTCCTGTAGTTAGATATTTTACCTTGCTTTTAAGTTGTGAATGGAATGGATTGTTTTTTTCACATGAATTTCTTATAGTGCCTGAATGCCCAACCAATTTGTTGGGAAGAGTTCTTATGGCCTCTTTCAATACTGTTATCTCGATTGTACTTCAATCAGATTCCTGTCTATTAGCCCTCATTGCCTTGCAAGGGCCCATCTCCAAACAGGAGAAGCTATACTGATCAGAGATAGAATCACAGGTAGATCCAGAAGTATGAGCCTCAGAAAATAATACAGGCAAGGCTACTGAGGTAAACCCCACCAATCAGGTTATAGGTATCTTTTAGTCTTAGTAAACTTTTTTCCAGATGGGTAGAAGTGAAGGCCAGTAAACTAAAAACCACCCTGGTTGTGGCAAAAAAAAGTTATGTGAGATTATATCCAGGTTTGCTCTCTCTCTCCATCCCCCTCTCTCTTTCTCTCTCTCTCTCTCCAGCTCTGGAAAACAGTCCTGTTTTCACCTCTTCATTGGCTTAGAGTATTGGGAAGGTGCTAGCTATTACCCTGTACCTACTGGCCCCAACCTTGGGAAAGTTAAAAGCACGAACCAAATCTTAAAGTCAACTTTGACTGAATTAATTCTGGAGATCTCCTCCCTTATTACCCAGGCTCTGGAACCCAATTATTGCAGAAATTACAAATCAAGTCTCTATTAAAATACCTTTAGTCTCTCCTGCAGATCCAGGCTGCAGTTGAGACTCATGTCTGTGTGATTTTGCTCTTACCATCCTCTACATCTTGCCACCCATTCCAACCGGGTGACCTGGTTTATGTTAAAAAATTCCATAAGGAAGGACTCACCCCTGCCCAGATGGGACCATACACTGTCATCCTTACTACTCCCAAGCTGACAAAGTCACTGAAATTCCTGCCTGGATTCATCACTCCTAAATAGAAGCTGCTAAGGATAAGGACCCCACCAACCCAGCGTGGAGACTTAAGCCTGAACCAGATGCACTAAAGCTGAGACAGGCCTGTATATCACACTACTTACGTTTTTCGCTCTGCTATTTCATGCCATTTCAGATTTAACTTATTCCAGGGTTCCCTGAAAATATGCTTTTACTCTCTTGTCTTACTATTGGGCAAATTTACAACTCCATTATTTGGACTGAGGGAACACCCCTGTCATTTCAAGTAAATCTGGCTGCTTTCCTTATCAAACAGATTTATTCCTTGTTATGGGATAATAAAAATTCAAGACTGCTGAACCCAACAAACAAAAGGGGCCCAAATAATACCGAGTACCTAACTGTATAAAAAGTACCATCCCAACCCCGCTATCTTAAAAACAAAATCTTCTTAGTGTGAAAAGGGCCAATAATCATAAAGGTTAACAGCTCTCCTATTTGCTTTGACTGGCCCCTTTAATTCTTAACTTTCCTGGACTGCTCACAGGCCCATGTATCCTAGACTGTCTGCTTAAGTTTGTCTGATACAAAATTGCCTTAGTTACACTTATGTATATATAAAAACCTCACTGTTATGAGCCTCTCCTGATTCCCCATAAAATGGAGGGAATGAAGTTACAAGAGCTCTGCCATTTTATATTTTCTCTGATGTCCTCTTTGCCCTTTCCTGTGTAGCTGCCTCAGTGACCCAGTGACTCACTCTTTGCTGGTACTTGGTCCCCAGACTACTATCAGAGATCTCCCTGGAATCGGGCACAAGACATAAATTAAATTTTAAATCACTGCTAATTTACTGTCATTGTTAGTTTACTGTCACTTAATTCTGTAATCTAGGGCTATTTATTCTGCTTTTAAACTCTGCCAGCCTTTGCCCTTTCCTTTTTGTTCTTGCAACCTCCCCATTCTCGTGGTTTTAGCTTTTATAAACCCTACCAAATCTCCACTTCAGTCCCCTGTTCTCAGTCGCTGGCTAAGAAAGGACTCCTAAATCTCCCCACCTCCTCCGAAAAAGATGATAGTAACAAGGATTTGAACTTTGTGGAGATGGGAAGAAATTACGGGGGTAAGGGAGAGAGGAGGGCAGGGAGAGGAAGGAGCGGTAAAGGGATTAAGATGTGATATGTACATGGACCAATTCTGTAAGATGAATGTAATAATTATGTATCACAAACGTACACTAATAAAACAAATTAGGAAAAAAGTTCAGTAACAACAGAACAACAACAACAAAAAGCCTTGTGTGTATGTGCCAAGTACTGATGATCAGGTACAGGGTTGCTAAAAGAGAGGCCTAGCACCACAATTGGGACATTCCTGAGATGCACTGGGTAGGGCCACTGGCCCAGGTTCCACCTTTCTCAGTGGATACTTTCCTGGTGTTCTGAACAAACTGGCTACAAGGGACATCAAGGCAGCCTGCTGAGGAGCAGGCACCCAAGGCCCTGTCTGGTTCTCTTAAACATCTTGGAGGGTGTTTGGAGGCTCCCAGGCTCTCCTGCCCTGACCATCAGAGCATATTTTTCACGAGTGGATGAGAGCTTAACAAATGCAGTATTTTAAGCTGTGTGTGGCAGTGCAATTCCGGTAACCCTAGCTTTTCCTGGGAGGCTATGGCAAGAGCACTGCAAGTTCAGACCCAGTTTGGACCCCATTTCAAAATCAAAAAGTTGAGGATGTAGCTCACTGTGAAGATCCCTCCCTCCAAATCCCATGCCCGCCTAGTAAAAACAATGGGGTGCTCTCAGTACTTCTTAGGTGAGTAGCTTTATGTAGATAGCCCCCTGAATAGCAACCAAGGTCCAGCAGTGGTCCCTTATCCACTCTGAGGCAATCTAATAGATGGCTATTCCCTGAGCTGCCCAAGGCCTCACAGTAAGCTCACAGGGACCCTTCTAGCGTCTTATAGTTTCCAGAGTGGATGAGTCCAATCCTACGACGTCCATTTTTATCATGTAAATGAGATTTCAGCTTCCTTTCTTTTTTTTTTTTCCAATCTGCCTATGAGCCAGAACAGAAAAAAATGGGGCCAAGAATCTTCAGGGTCAGAGTTACATCTGGGTTTTTTATACCCCAGGACATAGCACAGTGAATGGCAGTCCAAACCCATGCAAAAATGAATTTACTTCAACAACGTGGACCACACTGACCTGGGGTTTAAAAATATTTTTCTATTGGCACTCCCCCAACTCCTTTTTCTTTTTAAAAAAACAGTACTATAGAGTGAACCCAAGGCCCTTGCACTGAGCTACCTCTTCAGCCTTTTTGACTTACCTATTTTTATTTAGAGGCAGAGTTTGCTAAGTTGTTCACATTAGTCTCCAGTTTGTGGTTCTCCTTTGATGCTCGTTTCTTACTTAATTATTTTACTAATTTTCCTCACCACTTTTACTAATATATATGTGATACATAATATTTACAATGAACTTGACTATTTTGTGCACATATATATCACATCAACTTTACAATTCCTTCCCATTTTTGGGCCTCCCACACCCTCTCCATCCCCCAACTCCCACTATCAACCCATTTGGTTCTAGACAATAACTGTACTCTGGGTTTCCCAAACCAGAGAAACTATACGATTCTTAACATATTTAGTCTTCTGTGTCTGACTCATTTCACTCAAATCACCACTCTTTAGCTCAGCTTCCTACCCGCAGAATGGGCTGCAGTGGCCAAATCTTGATGCCTCTTTAGTCCAGCAGAGGCCTTTAATTGGAATATTTGCCAATAGTTCTTTTTTTCTATATCTTACTATATTTTATTTCAGTTAAGATTTTTTAACCTAGCCCTACCCACCAGTCCACATAAGAAAAGTACTATAACAATTTAATTCATAAGGCTAGAAAACGTGAGGAAGAAAAAAGAGAAGTTAAATTTCAAATGCCTTAGCTGAGTAGTGAATGGTAATCGTACCTTCAAAAGACACTCATGTTATCATTACATCAATCAGTTTTCTTAGGATAACTTACCAAATAAATGAACTGCTACAATAAACAAACTTCAGTCTATATCAAATTGCTACATTAAATGAACTTAAATCTGTATCACATAAGTGTATTACATTTGAAGCAATAAATATAATGGCATACTTAGTTATTTCAGAATTTTTTAACTTTTATAAGTTATTTATTCACATTTCACTAATTACTAACATTTTGCCAATTTTGGTTTATCATTTTATCTACCTATCCACCCATAAGTTTATGCACACATTTAAAAAAAGATTTTATACCAATTCCCCACGTCGAATATAATTATGTTTTGCAAACTAATATACAATTATAAATAATAAGCATGTAGGGAAATTTCACAGATTTTAATAAACAGCTGGTACTGTTTTAGTAGGATACCAATTAAATGACTTAAATATTAATTTATATATTTTTTGTTACACTTTCTCTCTAGATGCTTCCTTTCCTCCATGTTCTTTGGTGCTGCTTGTCTCTCTGTCTGTTTCTAAGGTTCTTTCAGGTATTTTCTGCAATGTGGGGGTTGCGGTCACAAATTTCTTTAGGGATTCTTGGTTGTGAAAAATTTACTTTTCCTTCAGTTTTCAGAGATAATTTTGCTGGATACAAAAACCTGGGAGGACACTTGCTGTCTTTCAAGGTTTGAAATATTTTACTCCAGGCTCTTCTGGCCTTTGAAGCTTCCAATGAGAAACCGCAGTGATTTGAACAAGCCTTGGTAAAATGTTGCCTGTTTTTCTCTTGCTGCTTTTAATATTCTCTCCTTACACTGTATTTCTGGAGTTTTGAGTATAATATGCTTTGGTGGGTCCTGTTGCCAGTTGAGGTTATTTGGTGTTCTATAAGATTTTTTTCCCTAAAAATTGATTTTCTAAATTTGGGAAATTTTCTTACATGATTTCAGTAAATAAATTCTTTATACCTTTGGTGCTGTCTTCTGTTCTTTCTCCCACACTCATAAGCCTGGGATTGGTTCTCTTTGCATCATCCATGAGCGGTTGTATCCAGCTACTTTGCTCATTTCTAATTTTGGAGTTGTGCCTAATTATAGCCTCTGTTTCCTCAGCCTTGTCTTCAAGGTCTGAAATTCTGTCCTCACAATGTTCAAGTCAACTTCCCCTGCTTTCAAATGAATTTTTCACATCCTGAAATTTGGCTAGATTTCTTTTTAAAATTTCTACTTCTCTATTAAAATGTTCCTTCATATCTTGGATTTCCTTGTTTACTTCAGCTAACTTTTTTATTTGTGCCCTCTATATGCTCAATAAGCAGTAAGCTTTGTCTCCATTAGGACCACTATATGATCAATAAGTTCCT